>CM050895.1:6325000-6535000 GCA_027726005.1 Juncus effusus
CTTTATTTTATAAAAATGGTATACAATTACTGTTTTATACAATTCATCATGTGCTTGTTCGGCTCACACGGAATAGGATGGAATAGAGGAATAGATGATATATTCCAGCCGAACAGGAATGGAATATCTCGAATTAAAGGCATGAAAAAGCGAAATTGCTCTATTTTAAGGTAGGGTTGGAATTACTCTTCAAACCATGCCTAAAATATGTTCGCTCATGCAGGTTTCAACCAAGGAATTGGTAGGATTCAAGTTTAACGAGTTCCGTTGAAGGAGGTGCTTGGCACTCAAAAAAAAAGCCAAGTTCCGAGGCTTCTAATCCGGTCAATCCGTGCCTATGCTGCACGGACATTTCAAAAATCGGCTTTACCCATGTCGGATGTGAATATTGCACCGAAATGGCTCGGACACGTGTTGGACACGCCATGTGGCGTATCGGAATATTTTAATATTAATTAACTTTCGGATGCAGTTTGAACACGATTTCGACATGGCTGGAACATTTAAGACATGATATTACACATGGACTAGTATATAAAACCCCAATTCAAATTAATAATTTTCTATATGCCCATATGTATTCTCATTTTTTTTAGAAATAATTTCTTTTTATTTTTCTAACTTTCTGTAAAGAGTGCTACTAGAATGCCTCATTTATGCTCTGCCCCAATTTATGATCCTAAAGTATAATTATGATTTTATTATATTTTTGTAATTAGAATTTTAATATATATGATAATTTGAATATGCGATAATTAAATATATTAGGCCATTTTTGAAAACAATTCCAATTACCACCTTAGGGGGTATGAATGGGGTCACAAATGTGGACAAAGTAGATTTTCTCAAAAAAAATAAAAAAAATAAAGGCGTTTATATAGGGAGCTTTAGAATCTCCACCATGACGGTCATTGTGATCATTAAAATTTATGATGTGATCCTTTAATTTTTTTTTTTTATTTGTATTGACTTTAAGTGTTAAATATTTTAGAATAAAAATATATAATTTTTTTTAATTTTTAATGAAGAAGACTCAAAGTTCCACGTCCATTTGTGTTGCCTATGAGAATTGAACATCTAACCTCTTAAATCACATACATGATACACAATTAACTAGGTTATGGGCTATTGATATAATAAACATATATAATTAGAATTTCAATTATCACTAAATTTTCAATCATCATGTTTCAATGAACACTTGACGGTGCAAAAAAATAAAATAAAAAATAATATCTCATTGAAGTGGTGAACTTGGGGTTAACTTTAATTTCCCAAAAGAAAATGTTTATCTCAATTTCTCCTACATTAGTCTATTTTATTATATAATATATATTTCACATGGAGATGAGAGCTTGAATAATACAGCTAGTTATTGCATCGTGGACTTCGAAACCCAGATCTTCATTTGTTAACTCAGATCTGCGATATATAGAAACACAGATCCTTAATTTGTTAATTTTTTTTGTTGCTTTGCTAGGCATAATTACATCTGCTGTGTATAGAAACTTCTCCCATACATCGAGCTAGTTTCTAGTTACTTCACCGTGGACTTCGAAACTCGGAATTCTAAGTTTATTAATAAGATCGAGCTTGTTCTTATCAACATCATGGAGAATGAGTTATAAGAGTCAATTCAACAAATTGACTTCAGATTACATAGGGCTATTTAACTTAATACAAAAAGTTATTAGAACATTTGAGTTGGTATTAAGTTGGTATTAGAATTAGATTTTTTTTTTAACTTGGGTACCCTCTATAGACCCCACAATCAACTTTCCTCAACTAAAATTAACTTGGTACTAGACCGCACCTCGCTCCGCTTCGGCGTATTTATCTTACTTCTTGCACTATAAAAATAATTGATAATTCTATAAAAAAATTATACTCAAAATGATGTTTTTTTGCATTTTAATGGTACATATGATTCTCCACATTTGGATAGATACAAAACTTTCTTCAACTATATTTGTATATAATATCTTATACATGTATAAATGATTTATAGCGAGTTGACAATTTAATCATGTTAATATTTATAAAAAAATATTAATTCTTTTCATTATGCAACTTAGTATCATCATGTGTAAAACAATGAAGAAAAAAAGACAAAAAAATAGAAAACAAAACTGAACATAACACATTAGAATAAAAAATAATTATAATTAAATGGGAGACTAAGAAAAAAAAATATCATATTTAAATAAAAAAAATATGATAGCAAAAGTATGAATATTAATAACTAAACATAGTATTTCCAATTTGAAAGCAAAATGCATAATGAAAAGAATAAACTAACAAATTTTGAATTCGGTGGGCCAGTAGGCTGTATGCTCGGCTGACTGAGGATGGGTAGGCCAAGAGGATGTATATTCATTGAGTCAATAAGGGTGAAAATGTGGTAAAAATGAAAAAAACAATTGTAGACAACTGGTTTCGAACCTAGATTAGTTACAATTGAAGTGAGACACAGTACCAACTGAGCTAGTGTCGGGTTGTGATATATAGCTTCCGAAAAGGATTAAATACCAAACGGAATGTTTTTGAAAAATATTGCTTGAAGCAAGAATCGAACTCGGGTCAACCTCACGAGTATTTTTGAACTCTTTGTATTAGTGCCATTGATAATAATTGTTTCACTGTTAAAGTTCTTCTGAAATTTATGTATGTTCAATCAAATCCTAGGTTATGCACTAAATCTATTACCAACAAACAGGATTAAGAATATTTAGACAAATTTCACTGAAATAAAGAGAGGATTTTCATGCAAAAAAAGGTCAAAGACTTTGTACACACATCATATTAACAGTTCGCTAATCTCATTCGGTCCAAGAAGCTCTTCCCTTCGAGTTTTGAGGAGAAAAAAAGCCTCATGAAATTTTGGTGATCTACAGTTTTATAAATCTCATCTCCCTTTCTAACAAGCTCAGTTAAGGGCCCAATCATAGCATCTAAATTTGGGCTATGAAATGCTGCTATAGAAAGCCTTTCTTTCTCTGAATTCACCACTGCTCTATGCTCAATGCTTTTGTATTTTCCGTTCGTAAAGATCTAACAAAAATAAAAAATAAAAGGGAAAATGCACCGTTAATCCCTGCACTTAAATTGGTTGCAAGTTTGATCCAAATTTTTTGGTCCTTATACTTTATAAAATTTTGCACGCTTACTCACTCACTTAACGGAAGTATTTAACCCTGTCAATGATATTTTTAAATGACTATTTTGCCCTTTCAATCTTTAAAGAAAAAAAATATAATTATATTTTTACCAAGATAATAAATCTACAAAAAATGATAACACACGCAAATATATTTTTCATTATTACTGAATTTGAATAAATCATTCTATTTTGATATCATTTAAATAGGTAAAATGGTCATAACATAAAAAAGTTAACTGTGCTAGCTACTAAGTGAAAGGCTAAACATGCACAATTTTATAAAGTGCAGGGACTAAAAAATTTAAACCAATAGTACATAGACTAAACTTGCAACAAATTAAGTGCATTTATCCCCAAATAAAATTGCAATTATCCAAACTAAACAACATTCAAATCTAGAAACTGGATTCTTACTTGAAATTGGTCTCCAAGATTAACAACAAAAGCGTCTTTAAGAGGCCTCACAGGGACCCAAGTGCGATTTTTCTTTGTTTGAAGTCCTTGAACATCATTCACTTGAAGAACCAAGGTCAAAAGATCGGCATCAGAGTGAGGAGAGAATCCCATGACCTTATCGGCCTGAGGGCATTTTGGGTAATAATTAATCCTCACTGATTGAACACTGTCTTTGCATTTGTTTGTGAATGTGTCTGGCTTGAGTCCCAAGTTTTGTGCGCTTATGGCCAATAGGGAATTTGAAATTTGGTTTACATGTGATGAATAATTATCCAGTGTATCCCTAAATGAAAAGAATGAACAAGCATTATATTCTTCCTTTTTTCTTTTTTTTACTAATTGCTTTATATTTAATTGAATAATTGCAGGTAAATTAAAGTGAATTGAGGCATACTGCACCACAGATGGTTAATCGATGCAAAATTGGCTAAATTTAAGGGATAATTGCGCAATTGAAGCTCAATTGGCAATTTAAATGCACACAGTTAAAGTTAATTGGCGATTAGTCGCTTAATCTATGCATTTAATGTATAAAACCATCCCATTAATATTTTTCTCACAATAAAAGTAACACTTACTTAAAAGTAGGAGGTATACTGGGCCAGAATCTCAAATTTCGACTATCAACAGGTAGTGTATTTAGATAAAGAACATCAGCCCAATCAAGCTTCTGACTTTCAGAAACCACAAACAACTGTCCGTATCCGTCAAGCTGACCTGGCGCCTGCCTGAACTGATTCTTTGCTTCCAAAGGTAATCTAAAGAATTGTTCTATGGTTTCTTTAATTCTCTCTGTCTTTACACCATGATTTATCAACTGGACATTAAAAAGACGATCAAGAAAATTATACGCAAAATAACGTTTGAGAAAATTAAAAACAGATCCTCACCATTCAATTATTTATATACCAACTAGTTAGTAAACTGGATATGTGTTGCTTGATTGATGCATTTATCTTTGAACTATGTATAAGTTGAATGAACTAATCAAGTGTCACAAAAGAAAAAAAGAAAAAGAAAACAAAATGTCCTTATTCAGCTAGTCAAACTCAAATTAAATACTTGCAAAGGAAGAAAAACTAACCTGAAAAAAGCCCCAATCTTCACAAGCTCGGGCTAAACGAGAAGACTCCTCATGGGTAAATTCGGGATCAAGAAGACGAGAGAAATCGATGACAGGGATCTCTTCTCCACCGTCGGAGGCAACCGGATCGGCCAAGGGTCCCGGCCGGATGTAAATCTCCGGCACTTGATTTTCGTTTGTAGCCTCGGCCAGATCCTGTACGTTGGCCACGGGAAGTGAGTACAGTGATTTCATTTTGGGTGTGCTCTTCGTTGAAGTGGGAAAGACAGGATTGTTATAAAATAAAGAACAATAATAGAAAATAGAGAATTGGACGTCACAAATTATTTTATTCAACCGTGGATTCAGAATATAATAGTTAGTGTCTTCTTTATATAGTAAAAAGTGAGTGGTGATCAAGAAATCTCTTATCTAATTTAAAATTATAATAAAAGAAATAATCTAACCTAAATATAATATAATGTACAGTAGTAAATATCCTGTCACAACTCCTTCCATTCTGTCAAGCATTCTCTAATTTATCTTTGCTTAGGGTCCAAGTATTGGATATCCATGTTAATTATATTCATAACACTCCCTTTGGACGTCCATATTTCATACGCATTAGAAGTTGCCTCATTAAAAACTTTGCCAGGAAATCTAGTAGGACAAAACCTTGACTAAGAAAAAAAGAGTGCATCGCGTATTATCATTATTTCTCATTATTTCATATATTAAATATGTCTCGTTAAAAACTTACTAGGTAAAACCCTATGGGCAAAAATCCTAGTGAAGGAAAAAAAGTGAATTATCATTCTATATATTACGCATAAAAACTGCCTCGTTAAAAACCTTGCTAGGAAAACCCATTGGGACAAAAACCATAGACAAGGGAAAAAGAGTGCAGTACGTGTTATTTCTCCCCCTCGTATATGCAACTGTATGTGAGATGACAAAGTTCAATCTCTATAATATATACTTAAGAAGAGATCTGCTGGATAATTATTTGAGAAGATTCGTTAAATATTCATTTCACAATCATCATGTTCATGCATGCATAAAAATAACTTACCATCCTTTATTTCAATTGTTAATACATCAAACAAGTTATCTTGATGATCTTAATGGATGCGATTTCTCCACATTATATCATTATAATAGATGGATTATGAAACAATGACTCCTTCAGGGAAATATTCAATTTATAATTCAAGATAATATTTTATGCCTTAAAAAATTTAATCTTATATTCTTTTGAATAGTATGGTAGTTTTTAGAGCTCTTCGAGAGTACCATAAGATTTTAAATCATCAATATATATATCAACATTCAAATGGTAAATATATAGTTTTCTAAGCGTAATTTTGATCAATTACATAACATTCATTCAACAAACATTTGTTATAGCAATTTTATCACATATCTCAATATTGCATTAATTAGTACAAAGATCTTTGTAATTTAATAGATTAAATCTCTCGAGAGTTTGAAATGCTTCAGACATTCTAAATTCTTCAGGGATTTTCATTAATATATTGCAATCAAATGAGATATGAATAATTTGCTACTACGTTAATAAGTCCACCAGGGACGACAAAATTAGAAATATAATTGCATATCATAATTTAATTTTCTCATTACATATTCTTAAAACAACCTCTTATAAGTTATACCCGCTTATAAGTTACCGTTATACAACGTCAGGTGTTTGGACTACATATCCACAATTTTATATTTCACTAGTAAAAATATGATGCTTTAATCACATCTTTCGATTTGGCCAATACTTTATCTGTTAACATTATACAAATAATTTTAATTCTAGATCCTCATTTTCATTTATTATATTAATTGTAATTGCATAAATAAATTTTGATTAATCGTAATTTTATTTCGGTTCCATATTTATTCTAGTAGAGACATAATTTATTGAGATCTCATTATTTTTAATATTTTCAATATTGTTAGGTACCTAAACCCCTTCTGGGGTAATTTGCTCGTCATTGTCTTCTACTCGTTTATCATCAATATTCTTTTCAGAAGAATTTATTAATTTAGAAGTATTGATAACTTCAAGCCAACTTTCTTATCATACTCTTTCTTCTTTCTTGGATCTTTATCATTGGAACCGATTGGTCGACCATGCTTCTGGCATATATCAAACATAGAATTTATCCAAGGGTATTTCAATGAACACTTAATGCTGGAATATATGATATGATAATCATTTCTGCATCAATATAAATAATATAATTGCATGTTGTTTCACATTAATAAATTTATGAACTTCTAGTTCATATTAACTTGTTAGAGGATCTAAGTGAAAGATATTAATTATGCATTCCATATAAGTTATAACTTATATTTTCCAACTCATGTTTCTTTCCTCCTAATGTTGTCATTAATTATTAATCAAGTTCTTCAAGACTTTCATTGTCTATTATATCTTGAACATAGTCATTAATATTTAATTTGTTTCACAACAATCACTTTGGTATTCATTTAATTCTTTCTTTTGAAATTTTGTCTACAAACATCTAACACACGTCAGGTGTGTTTTTGGATGATCCTCCAGGGGTATCCATCCGAATTAAGATGTTGCTAAATTACTTTTATGAAAGAACAAATATATCTGATAATAGATTTTCTATATTTTACAAATGAGTTGCATCTTAACAGTTCATATATATAAGATCAAGTATCAAGATTAGATAATGATCAAAAATTTGTCGCAACAAATTTATATCAATAAATCATGTAGTGAATAAGTTTAATGTTATGAAATTCAAGATATCAAATTATGAAGGGCAATTTAACTTAACATATATGCCCGACTTTTATTTGTGACCCATCTTTGTGCATTATGGTGGAGCTACCGGAACAAACAATGCACATCCAAAAATTCTCAAATATTATTTACTTGGCTGCAGGCCAGTCACAAATTATAATAGGGAGTGCTTATGCTAAAATATTGGCTTTACTCAAATTAGTGCTGCAACATGTATCATTTCATGGCCTTAATCAGGAGACTAGCTTTGATTTCATTATTACAGGCCAACGATTAATTATAATCATTTAACAACATATCATATTAGATCATTCTAAGCGCGTGTGTGGACCAATGCACAATTATAATCTCGATCAATGTACAATAGTCAATGAATATTTGGAATGTGACCTACTTGGTCATCATCAAGACAAGTTATCTTAATTGTACTATCCAAAAATTATTATTTTAAATTGAAATAATTGAGCAAGCAATCTCACAAATACAATATTTCGAGATGATAGTAAACATGCATGTGACAATCTAATAGATGCATCTATTAATACCATAAAATATCTAGATGGTATACATGAAAGAGACCCACATATATTTTGATGAATACGCTCAAGGAAATTGGGTGATTCATTCCCAACCCTGATTTGTGATGTCTAACAATTAATTTTCCTTGAAAACATGCAGCACATGAAATTCATTTGATAAAAGAATCTTCTGGTTCTTTAATTGATGCACATTTGAATTTTCTATAATTATTTGCATCATTAGTGCTCCGATATTATAAATCATGAAATTTCTATTCAAATTAGTGAACTCATGTTTCATAAAATACTTTTCAAATGAACTTCTAGTTCATGTTTAATGATAAAGTTGCTTTTTAAATTAATGAACTTCTAGTTCAATGTCAAAATCATAAAATTGCTCTTCTAATTAGTGAACTTCTAGTTCATTGTAGTATATGCATTTACTTATGTAGATCAAATTTCTTTTATAAGGATACATAATATATCTATTCATTATTGTCTGGTGTATCTGTGAATTAACAAATATATATTTTGATAGGTAATGAAAAACAATATCTATTACAAATTTTATTTCTTAAAATAAAATAATGACTCTTCTGGAGTTCTCAATCATGTTTAGTTGCTCTATCTACTGAGCATACATATATTATGTAAAGTAATAAATATAATATGTTGTCAAAAAAAATTTGTCACGTCCAAGTGAGTCATGTTTAAGGCTTTATTGAAGTGTTCTTCATTATAAACACAATTGGCCTTCCTTTATCCTTTTGTTTCCTTAAAGAAACATGATTAAATTCAACGAGATATGTTGATGTACAATAGGTACATACAATCAATACCGACCATTTTAATTTTACTCTTGGTTTACTCATTTGCACGGTTCTCTTATTATGACTTCTGACCATCTCCACGTCCAATTTTACAACCACTATTACTACAATGAATTCCATATGTGGCATCATTAACTTCAGGGAATTGGGAGGAATTAGTTGAACGAGATTCATAAAAATTCACTATTTTGCTTAGATTAAAAAAAGAAAGATAGAATGCTAATTCAAAATATTTCTTAAGTCTTGCCTCTTTATATCTCTGCTACTACATGAGCAAACGATTAAAAGTAAATAATATTTTGTCTACGAATTATCCTTCACTTTTTTCTCATAAAATTTAAATTTTCAAATTCACATATTTACTAACTAATAATCGCGCAACTCCGGGTGCGTTTATTAAAAATAGCATTGCAACTTTATCTCTCTTTATTAATAATATTGAAACTTCAGGTTATCAATAAAAATAATGCTGCAACTCCAGGTGCATCAATAAAAATCAGGTTGCAACTACAGGTGCATTAATGAATAAAAGTGAATGTGCATAAAATAAATGTACAGAAAAATAAATGTGCATAAAAATAAATCTACTTAAAAATAAATCTGCTTAAAATAAATGTGATAAATTTTGCAGCTTCAAGTGCATAAATATAATTACAACTTCTGGTACATAAATAAAAATAAACATGTTATAATCTTAAATATAATAAGGGCAAAAATTAAAGATAGAAATTGAAAGAGTGAAAGTTGTCATTAATTTATTATTATTCTCATATAATACAAATTAGTAGAAAAACTCCAGGTTTTTCAAATACATATCTTTCCTGAAATATTTTTCAGTTATTCAACAATCACTCACCATCTCCATATGATATATGTTCCGGCAAATATCTTGCTAATTTAAATTTCTTGGAGTCCTAGGGAAAAATTACATAATATTTATAATTATATTTTGTCCTCTTTGTACATTGATATTAGCTCTTCCGAAGCCTTCAATTAAATTAGAGCTACCAAAAATGGTACTTCTGCGTTGTTCATTGTCAGGTGAGAGAAATAGTTTCAGTTTTAGGAATGGTATGCATAATACCACAATCAGTGAGGCATACGTCTTCTTCATTAACCTCGTGGCCAATTCAAACTTTATATTCATGTTCATAGTCTCAATATAACTTCAAGTTAATTTATAATCTTTACAACTTCAAGTTGTTTATATTGTTCAACTTCAGGTTAATCTTAATTTTTGAACTTCAGGTTGATTTGTAATTCTTCAACTTCGGGTTGATTAATAATTTCTCAATTTCTAGTCTCATAATAATCTTGCAACTTCAGGTTGATTTGTAAGTTTCAACTTCCGGCTGAATATTTAATTTTATGTCAATTTGTAATATTTTAACTTCTGGTTGATTCGTAATTTCTTAATATCTGGTTGAGTGATAATTTTGCAACTTTAGGTTGCGACATATAATCTTACAGTTGCAACTTCTGGTGCATCAAAATAAATAAATAAAAAACAATTGCAAAATCATGAAATAAAATAAACCAAAATAAATAATAGAGAATAAATTGAAAATAAAAAAATATTTCTTTTCTCTTTATATCAAATTCTGCTTTACCTTTGTCCGTGTTAGTGCACCTTTAGATTTACATAATGATATCATTATCGGAAGTAAATATACATCTGTAGACGTATCGAGAGCGATTCGTACTGATAAAGAACAAGAACAATAGAAAAGAGAGAATTGGAGGAGACAAATTATTTTATTTAATTGTGGGATCCAGAATACAATAACCACTGCCCCCTTTATATAGTAGAGGGTGAGTGTTCACTACAAGAAATTGGTATAACAAGGACGGAGTGGTCAATGATATAATTCGGTTGTCCATAATAATATCTTATTATGAATAATTCGTAGTTAAAAATAAAGGTCGTACGTAATAATAAAATATTGGGGACAATTTGTTCATAAAAGCAAATACTCTTCCATGATAATTATGGACAGGTTGTATGTCATACTAGAATTCATCCATATTACTATTATGCACGGATCTTATTATGTACAGATTGTATGTGAAATTATCATGGACGGCTTCTTTTATCACACACGGCCCGTTAATGTTAAAAGCCTGCCCACAATTCCCACAATAATTCATCCAGGGCGAAATTAAGGCCCCCTATTCCTCTCTCTCCCGCTCTACTCTCCACAGCCCCCAAATCCCTGCTCGCTCAAAAAGGAAATTGCAGTAGAGCTGCCAAATTCGACTCTCTCTCTCTCTCGCCTCCAAATCTCACCAGCGCCGCCTCCAATTTCCACAAAACCGCCTCCATTGAGCTCCGTCCAGTGAGAGATCACGATTTTGTTCTCATTTTGTTCCAAATCTCGCCTCCAAATCTCACGATTTTGTTCTCGATTTTCTGAATTGATCTGATTTGTGGGTTGTTAATCTTTTGGGGATTTAGGCGCTACCGGTACAACTGTGCTGCGTAATAACGGAGGGAAAGAGCATAAATGGAGAACGAGAAGCTCCAGCTGTATACTAAGAACACGCCTTTCAAGGTATTTTGTTGCAATTTATCTTTGTTTTTTGATATTTTTCTTGGCTTGTTTGAACAGAAACTGATCTGATTCGAACTGTTTGATTTGATTCGATTTGATTCTTCTTTATTGTACTGTCTTTTAGCTGAATTTTTTTATAATCGTTTTTAGTTTACGCAGCACGGTCATCTCCAAAAGAGGTTTCGATTCGTCTGCCCCTGAATCACCTGCTCAAAAGAGGTTTTGATCTGTTTTTTTAATCTTATGAGGTTTTGATATGTTATTTTCGCTAAATTAATGTTTTCATGTAGTTGATTTAGTAAGTAATTACATATTTAGTATATCCTTTGTTTTTTGAGCAAATTCTGTTCAGCCTATTTTAAATTATTTTCATAAATAGTAGATAATTACTGTTCTTTGCTTCCACTTGTTTATCATATTATGGTTGTATATATAGTATAAATCAAATATACTAGATCAGTACTTACATTATTAATAAGAAGATCTCAATTATTAGTTGTTGAAGATCTCAATTACAAGGTACTGTTAACTTTTGTTGGATAAAATATGCATTATATATTAATATTCATTAGGTCTGATTTATTATGTTACTTAGTTGAATCAATTAGCTACTTTGGTTAGTTTGATTTATTAGGTCAAAAATACTATTTTTTAATTATTTATTATTTAGTATGCTATAATATATTTTTAGTGTGTACAGTTGGGTTCTACAGTTTGTTCTATGTATTATAGGTGTTATGTTGTCGAAATTTGGTCTCGTATTTAGTCACGCATATATTAGGTTATGTTTTTCATTGAAAAAATAAGCAAGATTATGATTTGGCATTTTAAGATACATTTTAATTGTTTTTGTAGGGGCAAGGTAAGGCGGTCAGCGCGCGAATCAGCGAACAATGTTGTCAATGGTAGTGTGAACCCTCCCACATCAAATGACATGGCTGACGATGTCGCGGACGGTGGTATTGCCGAAGATTTAGGTCTGTAGTAGTTTTCATTGTGTTTTTTTAGTGGACAAATTTGGATGATGATTTAGCTTTTGTAATTTGATATTTTGGAATTGACAAAGTTCGATGATGATTTTGAGTTTTGTATTTCAATATTTTGGATGGGTGTTTTAAGTTTTTGGAATTGAGATAATTGGAGTATTTGGAATTGAGATATTTTAGGTTTTTGTAATTGAGATATGTTGAATTATGAACAAAATTTTGTGAGGTGTTTTATTATTAATGTGATTCAAATTTTGGATTATGTTTTGGTCTGAATATGGTGTAATTTTATCATCTTTTTATTTTTTGTATAAATAAAAAATTTATATGAAATCTAATGTTTATGACATTCATTTGATAAACAACCCGTGTGTGATATTCTATTTATTACACATGTGTCGTATGCGATAAGGTCGTCCATGATAATCTATTACACGAGTCGTTTATGATAAGGTCGTCCATGATAGTGTATCAAACACAACCCGTCCAATATAAATACGTCCACGAAAACAATAATCATGGACAGCTTTTTATGTTGTTATAGACGGGTCTTGCTTGAAAGACTTTCATGGACGGATCGTCCATAAATAGTAATTATTATGAACGAGGTATTGTGGACGACTCATCATGGACGACCAGCCGTACATGATATCTATCATGAACGATTTCGAGATCATCATGGACATCTTTTCTCGTTCATAATGGAATAATTCTCAATAGTGGGTGGCCAAGAAATCTCTTGCCTGATTTAGAATTACAATAAAAGAAATAATTTAACCTAAATACAATAGAATATATAGTAGTAAATATCCTGCCACAACTTCTTCCATTCTCACAAGCATTTCATAATTTATCTTTGCTTAGGATTCAAGTATTGGACATCCATATTAATTATATTCATAACAAGGACAACATTAATATTAGGGATAATTTCATATATGCCACTACAAAAACTCGAAATATCATATTTGCCATTATAAAAACTTAAATATCATATTTGCCATCATAAAAACTTAAAAATATCATATATGTCATTACAAAATCTAAAATATCATATTTGCCATTACAAAAACTTAATATATCAAATTTGCCATTAAATTTACTCAAAACTTAACACCATCTATTTTTTCCGTTAAAATTAACGGTCCAATCTTATAATTACCATTATATTCCTAAATTCATTTCATGAATTAGATTCATATTAAATATATATATCTCTCTCTCCCTTCATGATTTAGATTCATATATAAGCAAAAAAAAATTCTTTCTTTTAATTTGAAGTAAAAAAAAATTTGATATGAGAGAAATGAATTGATTTTTTTTTGAATAATTTTTTCTCTGATGTCAAATTATTTTGACTAACAAATTTAAGTGAGGATTATTTTTGTTTATATATGAATTTCAATCATGAAAAGATATATATATATATATATATATATATAGATATATATATATATAGAGAGAGAGAGAGAGAGAGAGATCATAAAATGAATTTTTAATATGAAATCTAATTCATTAACTAAATTTAGGGGTATAATGGTAATTATAAGAATAAACCGTTAATTTTAACGGAAAAAATGGATGATTTTAAGTTTTGAATAAATTTGATGACAAATATGATATATTATGTTTTTGTAATGGCAAATATGATATTTAAGATTTTGTAATGACATATATGATATTTTTTAAGTTTTTACAATGTCAAATATGATATTTAAGTTTTTATAATGACAAATATGATATTTTGAGTTTTTGTAATGACATATATGAAATTATCCCTTAATATTAATAATTAATATTAATAATAGATTATAACGCTTAACATTTTTCTTAAATCTTAATGAGACACAGTGGGCATTTTAATTTTAACCATTAGATGATAATTTAAAAGGGCTTAGATCTTAAACACGTGTCAAATTTATTTTCCTCATTCTCTTTATATTTCCGCCCCCTCATTTTTCAGCGAAGCGACCTTCTCTTCCTCTTCCTCTTCCTCTTCCTCTTCGGGGTTGTTTGATTTGAGGAGCTAAGGATGACATGACATTCATATCCGGAATATGAGCCAATGTCATGTGTTTGATGTGGATGACTTTGAATGACATTGATGTCTTGGTTCATATATTTGCTCTCACTTGTTGTCTTGTAAGAAATGAGGGATAACATTTGTATCCCTCATCTCAATGTAAATTAGGTTTATTAATTATTAAACTAAGATTTAGTAGTAATGTATTTATGATAATTATAAACAATCAAGTAATTATATGCCGTTGATAAATATTTCGTTTCATTTTGTTATTTAAAAAATAATTATGCTTATGATTTATTATACTTTATGTGTTTATTTTATGAATTATTATGAATATAATTATTTTGTGATATTTCAAATTAATTGAGGTGTAATGTATTTTTATATTTTTGTTAGAAATAATTTAATTTTTTTTAACTAACTCATATATTTAGTTCACCAAATTAAATAATTAATCTAATTTAGCACAATTATTTTTAACTACTTCCTAATTGTCCTTCACATCAAACATTAAATTTCTTTGTCCCGGATGTCCATCAAAGTCTTCCAAATCAAACGGCCCCTTCATGACTCTTTCCGCCTTCTACCTCTCCGCCTAGGCTGGCCGCAGCCTTCTCTCTATCCGCCTAGGCCAGGCTCCGCCTGCTTTCTTTCTCACTTCGCCTCGACCGGCCGCCGGCCCTCTCTTATCTTCCCCGGTCTCCGTCCTCTCTCTGTCTCACCGGCGGCTAAAGGGGAGTGCTACTTTATCTTGAGTCTAATAAGAAGAATAGCTGTATCGGATTCAAAAAATCTAATTCATAATTAGATGGTAATTTCTCCAAAGTGGGTTAGAAGTTGCAAAGAGGAAGAAGGCATGAAATTTGGGTTCAGTTAGCTTTCTCTCTATTTTCCCTCCAGTTACACCTGCTCAGTTCCTCTTTTCAGCGATTTAAGGTCTCAAATTTTCTCTCTAAAATTGTTTGGAATTTTGTAATTTGTAGAAGATTAGATTAATTTTCTTTGCTTGAGTGTTGATTCTGCTTTAATTGAGATAAAATAAATTCCATTTTGATTTTACTTAGTATGATACACACATTCTCAACTCTAATTGGGATTTAACATAATAACACAATACAATTTTGTAGAACCTTTAATAAAGAAGAGGAAATTTAATGGTTTTAGGTAGTTGATGATTCAAAGCATTAACATGAGAATTTTAGATCACTCAAGATGCCTTAATGTCTAAATGTTCTTTCTAGATCTAATTTTATTCTCTTTTCTAATTTTTGAAAAGAAGGAGAATTATTTGAAGCGGTTCAATGAAATTCACCTTATTTCTCTTGCTATTTAAATACTTCGTTACTGTAATTTGACTATTTTTTTCACAGTATCTTTTTATTTTATTTGCTATTAGGTCGCGGTGCTATCCTTCTTTGTTGCAGAAGTGAGTCTAGGCCATGGTGCAGAAAAAAATCTTGCCTCTTCCACCACTAAATGAATTGGGAGGTATTTTTTGTTTAAATAGCTAATTCTTCTTTTTAAGTTACTGTATTATGTTTTTTATGTTGGTTGAGTAAATTATTATTGAAAATTTTGGAATATATATACATGTTCATTTACTGAGTATTAAAATATGTTGATTTAAGAAAAAAAATAGTAAGTTACATGGTTTCTTAATTTGCTTATAAATTGTGTTCATGATTCATTAATCATTGTTTGTAGGATAGATGGCATGGTTTTATAATATTCTATTTTCGTTTCTTTAGAATCAGTCCATGTACTTCGGTTTTACAGGGAAGGATAGGGAAATGAAGGAATTGGCACAGAGATTCAAAAGGTACAAACAATTTGGTACATACAAAAGCTCTCTTTGGAAAAAAATAGAAAAAGAAGTTTTCGGCTTCACTGGTTCAGCGTGGACGGTATTTGCAAGGGCAGCATTCCTTTTTCTTTTTCTTTTTTTTCCAGAAAAGAATGTGTAACAGTCATTTTTAGGGTTTAACTCGTGACTTCTCCACGGATGGGTGTGGACAAAAGGGATTCCAAATTAATGAATGAGGTAAAGTCTGTGGGTGAAGATGAGGTTTTTTAGAAATTCTACCCAGTTTTCCATGAACCAAAAACAAATCTCAATTGAAAAGAAATCTACTTTTTTGTGCGCTTTCTCCCGCCCGCATAATGGAAAAAACATATATGATTTAATAATTTTATTTATTTATTTCTTGAATTTTCACATGGCAGTATGGTTAAATCATAGTAGAAAACTTTTACCATTTTCTCAATCATTTCCAAACAGCAAAAGGCAGATGATAAGGTAACTTTTCTTTGAATTCTCCAACATTTTTGCAAACCAGAGAAATGTTTAAAAGCAATAGCATGAAAGGCAAAAATAAATGATTTTAATTGGATTTTTAATTCATTTATATTTTTAATTTTTTGATACTAAGGATAAAGTTAAACATGGCATCTCCCTTAAGATTCATCTGGTGAATACTGCTTCTTTCTGAAACAAGTATGCCTTATTACCACGTAGCACATAAAGAGTTATTCAGATTCGATTATACAACATATTATAATTATTTTGCTTAATATGCAACATGATTCATTTCGAGGAAGATATATTATACAACATATTACCATTTCAAAGATATATTATTGGTATCAGTTTTACTTTATTATATAATTATTAATGATTAAATATGTTTCCTCTGTTCAGTTAGGTAAGTATATGGAATATCAAAGAAAAATGAAAAATGCGTAGCCATTGTGGAAAAGAATAAGAACACCCATTTGACACGATGGAAGACTAACATTTAGCAAACCCACATGCGAGCCATTCTAATTAAGTAGAAAGTATTATCGCAGTTGACAATTACTTAACATTGTGATGCGAATGCGACATTCTAGTCAAGTACAAAGTTTCATTTGTTGATCGGCCGGAAATCAAGTAAAAAACTTTCAAAATTGTAAATGACAATAAAATGAGAATTGATCATCAATGCCACATCTTTTGATTTTTGAATATTTTTTTAGATCTGTTTTGGTTTGTCAGAGATTTCAAATTTGTTTTGATTAGTGTTGTGTCAGGAGATTTCTCAGATAAACAAGATTTTATTTAGTAAACTTCCCTTTTTATTTACTGATAAGATGGTGACACTAACATCCAAAATATAGGTTACTAAATTTGCGTGAGCTCTTTTCTAGTGTTTTTTTTTTTAAGAAAGAAGGGCCTGTATAGTGTATCATGCTTAAACTGCAAAAGAACCTCTCCATTGTTGGAAATTAAAAGAAAAACTATTTTAAGAAAGGGGTAAATTGAAAAAAAAAAATCCATTATTCGAAATTGTAGGAAAACGCATCCATTTTTAGAAAATTGCAAAAACGCACCTAATAGTTATTTAAAATTTGGAAAATTGGAAAAACGCCTCCCCATTTCCCACATTGTCATTCTATATGTATTTCTGACATTATAGCCGGGAATTTGCCTGTAATTATGGGTCAAGTCAGGCAATTGTCCCCACACTTAGCTCTTATAGGGAAATTCTAAGGAGAATCACGTTTGGGAGAATAAAAAAGAATCAGGCACTGGATATGTCAGCGTTCTTACTTCAGTGCAGAATTCTTGTTCAGGAAGAATTCACCATTTATTTAGAAAGATTTATATTTTTTAACAGTAAGAATATAACCTTTTAACGGTAAGAAAATACTCTTTGGGGCCGTTTGGCATACGGAATTAGTAAAATTGAACTGAATTTTAAGATGGAGAAGTACAAAATTCTAGAATTAGCTAATTCCTTGATTTGTTTGGATGTTGGAAAAATAAGATGCTGCAAAATTTAATTCCTTGTTTGGTTGTTTAAAATTTTTGGAATTTTTTCTTGTGAATATGAAAGTACTTGCAAATCTTTGAATAATGGTTTGATTAAAATTGATGATTATAAAGTAATAAATGATAAAAATATAATTAAAATTAATAAATGACAAACATATAATAAAAACAAGACACTAAATCTTGCAAAATCAATATCCTGCAAATTAAACTTCTAAATAGATGACACAATATAAACTAAAACATGTTTTAATGTTAAAGTTAACCATTGACCAACAAAATGATAATATTGAAACAAAAATACATATCAGATAAGTACCAATGCATCATGTGCGGTACCTTCCCAACCAGCAAGCACATAGGTAAAATGTAAATTAAAATCGACCGCGGCAAGAATATTTTGCGTAGGAACATGTTTGCGGCCACGAAATCGAGATGCTTCCTTACTAGAAACACTAATCGGTGTGTGAGTCCCATCAACCGCACCAATACAATTGTTAAAGAAAGGGCTAAACCTAGGATTTGAGGTGATCAAATTAGACGGTTCAGTGCTTGGTGGTTTCATGTATTCATCTCGCAACTCACCAATTGCATAAAGAACATTTTTAAATCGCCGGCTAACGATTTCAGTCGAACGAAGGAAATTAATTCCAATAACCCTACTCCTCACACTATGCCCAACTACATGCAAAAATATAGCCACTTGTTCCTCAACTGTGACGTAATCAGAATCCTCCAACAACATTCTTTCTCTAAATTTTTGACACAAATTGAAGAACGATTCTCTATTCATGCGAAGATGTCTATACATGCAATATCAGATTCATATATTCTCTTTAGATATATATTTCGTTCATGTATTCTTTTTGGTGATAGCGATTTGGTGATTTTTCTTTCTTCTTGCCTGATAATCCAAGACGCAACAATAATCACAACAAAAACAACATTACGTTCATTTTCATCGCGATTCTCATCTTCAGTCTGATTCTCCATCTGTTGCCTATATATGATCATGCATTGATTGGAAAAATGTAAATTAAAATAAAAGGAAGAAATAATTGGTGGAGCCTGGTATGAGGCAACTTGAGAAATTTCAAGCTCTAACACAACTTCGGAATTTTAGTTACTGACATAAATTGAATCTAATTAAGATAGTATATGACCCTAATTAAATGTACTAGAAAAAAAATCAATTATGGTCAAGTAAAGGATAAATAAAGCATCAAATGATCATAAGGAAATAATCTGAATCAATTTAACTCTTATTCAATTCACCCATAGCAAATAACCTTAATCAATTAAACTTACTAAATTAACCCTTAACAAATAACCTTAAGTAATGAGCCTTTGACATTAGATAATCATAATCAGTCAAATAAATCATCAATTAACCCTTAATTGAAAATATTAACACTTAATTTAAAGGGGATGAAAGTGGATAAGGTGACACTTCCGCTCTGGTCACTTTTTAGCTAAGTGAGAGAGAGAGCACATGCGTGAGTGTATGAGAGAGCACATGCGTGAGTGTATGAGAGAGAACCCCAAAATCAATGAATAAATAATCACTGAATAAATCACACATTAGTGTGGGCATGAGAGAAATCCATGTGTGTGCGTAAGACAAAATCACCACCTGTGTGTGCATGAGATAAAATCACCTTGAGAGAGACCTTTGAAATAGGAGAGACAAATTGAGTAAGAAACCTACAGTTTTACCAGCGAGAAGGAAGGCAAAGGGTCAATCGGCGAGTGAAAGAAAATGAGTAGACGGGAGAGAGTATTAGCGGGAGATTTGGCGCCTTAATATTTACCTTCATCTTCGCACTCCAACAATTCGGAGAATTACATTTTGCGGAAATTGCATGAAGGAAGAGAATACCGGCCAAATATAATTCTTGATCTAATGCCTCCCAAACAAAGAATTTAGTATTTGCTGGATTTCAAAATACAAATTCCACTCAATATTCTCCATTTCAAACAGCTCCTTTCAGAAATTCTGTACGGTGACCATTAAATTTCACGTGTCAAAATGCGTTTTTTTCTTCAAACCCATTATTTCGCTCCCACGTGTCGTGTTTCTATTTCTAATTCTTTTTTATTCTCCAAATGTGATTCGAGTTAGGAGCCCTGGCTTTTATACCCTGTAATTAATAAAGATACATATCCGGATTTTGTTCGGATAAATTAAAATAGATATTTAGTATTTAATATAAATATTTGTTTTGTAATTCTCATTTATAATCATACATAAAATACATTGAATTTTAATAACAAGAATCTATTTTTTATTCATAATAATTATCACTATTTAATAATACTATCTAAAATATAAAAAATCTTCAAAAAGTATATGAATAGTTAAGAAAAATATTATAAATTTGCTTTATAATGTCTTATTATATTTTTAAATTTGTAAATTATTAATTTTATAGATAAGATGTTGTCATATTAATTTTAAGGATAGTTCAATAAAAATAAAATTTGGGTCAAAAAATGGGTACCTGTATTTGAGAATATGAGTTAAAAAATGAGTACTCGTTTTTTGGAATTTATACGAATCCGAATAACATATCCAGATCCGGCACTAAAATCCAATATCGAATTTGGATCTGTATCTGAATAAAAGATCCAAATCCGGATCCGAATAAAAGACTCGAATCCGGATCCGACCAAATCAACATTTTTTTATTCAGATCTGGTCCCGGTCGGTTTTAGAAATATTCGGCCCATTTACATCCCTACTTCTCCTCCTATTAAGCCAACTTCTCTCCATCCTCTCATAGGGTTTCATCATTACCGATTTAATTCCTACTCATGAAGAATGGAGAAGGGAAATATATTGCAAATCACGACTCAGAAACGGCGTGGAACTCTTACTGCGAGTATGAATTTCAAATACAAAACTCCAAATTCAAGATTTTGAAGATCAAAATCCACCTCCTATAAGTAAGGACTTCACCAGAAAGAACCAAATCCATTTCTGTACTCAATTCAAAACACAGAAACCATCCCCAATCGACGCAATGCGTCTTATATCCATCTCCTCCCCTTATTATACAGATCCATTGAAGTGAAAGAAGTATCAATTAATTATCTTCTATCAAGCAATGGAATTTGCTAACTTTCTAGGCGATGGAAAGGTAGTTCTTGCTTCGGTTGAAGGTTCTAAAACGACGCCAAAGTCACATTCCTAACATAATTGCTTACCAATTTAGTACGAGATTTCGTTGATTGTCAAAAAGCTGATGATTTTTTCCTTATAGGGGTACAATCATTCGAGCTAGCAGCTAATCCACGGCTGCTGGAGAGCACCTAGTATCGGATTCTTCAAGTCCATACTCCAGGTTCTTAATTCACCTTCATATAAGTTTGCAAGTTATACATTTTTTTCAACAATTGTAAAAGTGTTTCTTTCATTGGTATTGCCAGTTAGATGATGAAAGAAAGTCCGATGAGGAGTTCAATACTGATATTAGTGATACAATGTAGCGCACGACAACCAAATATAAATTCAGGATTTCTATGAAATGGCCAAAAATGATGCACCGAATTCACTCAGTTCGTTTAATTTTGCACTATTCTTTCTCAATAAGTTATTGCAAATCGTTCTATCAGGCACACATCATGCAAACAGACTCATAAGCCAAAACCAAAACACGGGCTGGCAGGCACAATATTGGGATTGGTAGGTCAGATTCGGATCTGATCATTGTGCCGAAAGAAGGATTGGATTTCGATCCTATAGAGGAGGCTTTTGTACTATGGAAACTGCATGCCCTCCATATCTGGTTCGGCGTTCAGAATCAAACATGACATAAAATCTATAAGGATCCATATAGGGTACATTCATTTGCAGACGTGGCCATAAACCAAGAGATCATCATCATCTGAAGAACCTGCAGCGCATGATCGACCCCCTGCCATTGCTTACAAGAACCATCATCGCATTGTGCACTCGAGGAACTGTCAGTTCCGTCTAGTGATTACATATGCCATGTTTTAAGTTCAATGGAAAATCACTACCGTCGAACTAGAACACAACCATGGGTTCAATCCGTGAAGTGTTCGGCTCTTCCGCTGCCATCGTCAACTTCCTAATTTTGTCAAGAGACAACTTGAAATAAATGACACGGAAGGTATTCCTCAAAAATACTCTTTCAAGTTCATTGTTGCCCAACTTGCTGGATATTAGAATTAGATCTATATTGATAGGAAGCTTTACATCCACGTCAAAGCAACTAGTGTCTGTAAAATGGGGGATGGTGACGCCAGTTCATTACTTGAAAAAACGGCAGCATACAACTCCAGATATATTCTATGAGTGCGGTTTTGATGACAAAGACCGGCTTTTAAGGTCTTTTGGGCTGTCGCGCGTTGCCTGGACGCTTACCACTACTTCGGTGATGTTATCTCATTCGACACAACATACCTTACCAACAAGTAAGTAATTGTTGGTTACATCCCTTACAAAAAAATGTGTGCATGTAACGAACCAATTTTTTTTAATTATTAATAATAATAACAACAACAACAACAACAACAACAACAACAACAAAAAGGTTTAAAATAAAAATATCAAAAGTTCATGGTCCAATCTACATATTTTATCATCATATATCTGATTTTTAGGAATTGGTTTGACGGGTTGTACGGAAATTGAGACTTGGACAATATTTTGGAAAAACTTAAAAGTAAAAACTCGCTTCGTATATTATTAAATTATTTTAATAATATACGACGGTCGCATGTCGGTTTTGGCACGTGACAATGCATATTTTCCCTTACAAAGAAATGGTGTGGTACATTCAATTCCGTAGAAGTACGGAATGCCATTCTCACCCTCCGTTCAACCAACACTGACAATCCATATTGCTCGGTTTTGCACTCCTATTGGACGAAATGACAGATTCTACCGGACGAAATGACAGATTCATATGTGTGGCTGTTAGAAACATAAATCGGATGCATGGTGGCCAGACCACCCAAGGGGATCATAATGGACCAATGCTATGTGATGGCAGCGGCAATTCAAAAGGCTCTCCCAACCACACGTCACCGGTTCTACCTCTGGCACAATGTAAGAAGTTACCGGTGAAAATCGGTCAATCTGCAAGCCGACAACACATACTATTCTGGGCATAACAGCTCATGTATAAATCCCTGTCTGAAGATGAATTTGACATTGGCTGGCAATCTGTAATCGACGAATTCCCTGAAATAGAGAAGCGTTGTCTTAGTTCACATTCATGTTCGACGTCGGTTTGCGCAACAAATATTTCTAAACCAGTATGTCAACAATATAACAGAGCGAATCTATCAATACCTTCTTCGACGGATTCGTGACTGGCTCGACGACCCTCCATGTCTTCGCATTCCAATATAACCAGGCCAGTAGCTTTTATTGCCGGGTGGAAAACCTCGGAGATTTCTCTCTCTATAACTTCTCTCCCCTCTCTCTAGATCACAACCCATCATCCCCTCATCTTTCCTTCTTCCTAAGAAAATCTGGTTGAACTACTACCCATTTTTAAGATTTCAAACCGATTCAAAATTGGTGATGATACCAACACATCCTTCTGAATGGATATTTGGCTAGGAGAGCTCTCTTTAGAGTCTCAATTCCCACTTGTCTTTCAAACCGCGAACAATAAAGAGGAATCCGTCAATACCATTCTTAACTCCCAGTGGGACCTCACACCCTTTTGCAATTCCTCCAACTTAGTGCTGGCGGACCAAGCACAACAACTAAGACCAGTCATGTAAATCATTGCCCTATCTAATGAGATTGATAAAATTATATGGAGATGGACACAAGAGGGTACCTTCTCGACCAAATCATGTTATAATTTCTTTTTTAAAGGAAGCATTCAGTCATTATGGAATAAGAAACTTTGGAAAATCAAAAGTCCGACGAAAGTAAAAATTTTCCTGTGGATTCTTTCATCAGATAGATTACCAACGCAACGCAACGCAACCTTATGAGGAAAAGGTGGCCTTGCATCAACTCATGTACCATGTGCACTATAGGAGAGGTTAAAACTTCTCTACACCTCTTCATTGACTGCCCATTCGCTCACAAAATCTGGAGCCGCTATGGCACAAACTCTATCATTGCTGACGAATCCCCCATTGCTTTCTGGAATCATGTGCGAAACAACCAGGACTCTCTAACTAAAGCTAATGAATGAGACACGCTATGGGCCTCTACATGTTGGAGCATCTGGAAACAGCGTAACCAGCGTATTTTCAATAACAAAAGGGTGCCATCAGAGGTCGTAGAATGCTTGGTTAAAAACGATGCATCCACCTGGTTCATGCTAGCTTGACTCTTCTTACCACGGCTTCCTTTTGCTTAATTAGGAATAGCTCTTGTTCTCTCTTTTTATTTTTTCCTATGTCTAAGGAGCTGTTTGTATAAATTTTTATTTCTTGGCGGTCTAAAACTGACAATTGTATTTTAATGTAAAATTTCTTTTTATTTTATTTAATGAAAACAACTCCGCAGGCAATCAATCGCCTATTGAGATTCAAAAAAAAAAAAAAAATTAGAAAAAACAGTCTCTGATTTGGCCCCGCACTCAAGTCATGATTATTGCATATTAGGCAATGAATTATTATTTTTTTAAGTCAATATTGACCTCTTGTCTTTTAATTTATTTGGTTCATTTTTAATCACTGAATGTTACAGGGACTTAATATAGCGCATCAGCACCGGCTTATGGCACATCAGAACAGTCGGAATTCAAAGGTATAGCATAATTACAAAAAGATATACTAATATTAAAAAGGTTATAATTAACATTTCATTCAAAAAAATTATAATAAACATATAAAAAATTATGATACGTATATTGTCATTCATTTAAAAAATTTATAATGTAAAAAAAATTATAATGAATACATGAAAAGATATAATAGTTATATACAATGATATCATGAATAACTAAAAATGTATAAATACATGATGCATTTAGAAAGTGTTTAGGCCAAGAGTGAAAATATTTTACAATAATTAAATTAGTTCATTTTCTCATTTTATCAGTTAAGTACTTATGTGATAGTCGACTTTGCCATGTAAGTGATGACATGTCACATTTTAGAAAGATAAAGTTAATATACATTGTGTTAAAAATATAGAATAAACAAATATTTTCTATTTAACATGATAATGCGTAGCGAAAATTGGCAGTAAGATGTTTGACAAAATTCTCAAGAGTAGGAATACACTTCAATATACTCCATTTTCCCTAACAACTGATATCATAGATTCGATTTGTACGGGGGTGATCTCGTGCTTACGTCAAAGAGGAAAAATAATGTTAACGGTAGAGTAGTTGAACTCAATTTTACAAACAGAACCCCTAATACAAAAATATTTTATTGCAAGGACGGTGTGAATGGGACATTAAGAAAGAAAAACACAAATAAATATTGAGAATATGAACCGAATGGTTACCATCCTAGGTTATGGAAATGAAGAGGTTCACTGTAGGTTGTCGGACCCTGATGGAAAGAAAAGAATGCGTAGCCAATATGTATTAATTCTTAAAGATGTAACCACAGAGAACTTAGATCAGAAGACCAGGAAAAGAAACGTTGGAAACATTCATCGGTGGTAGATAGGAATTATGAGGGAGATGGTGAAAGCCATGAAGTTACCCTCCAAGAGTGAATGTGGCGATGCCACCCAAACGTCAGTGTTGCAAGTGTTGGTGCGAAGATTGATTCGTGGAAGCGGATCATTCGAAAGATATTATTGTCATGAGTGTATGATGTTTTCCAACCATTAAACCTAAATGTGGTGATGATGGTATTAGATGAGATATTTGCATGTGAGGATCCATATCATTGCAATTAACGAGCCTACAAATTAATAGAGGAAAAAGTTGTTTTATACTCATTGATGTACCCGACAATTGCGCGAGAATATAAAAAAAAACATACAATACCCTAAAAAATACCTACCAGTCAATTACTTAGGATTAACATTTATTATTCGAAAACCTAAAAAAATTACTTTTCTTGCATTTACTACAAACCCTACAAAAGCGGTTATCCTCGTGGAAAGGAAGAATGCTCTCACTAGAGGGGTAGAGTATCACTCATAAATTCATCCTCGTGGAAAAGTAGAATTCTCTCACTAGGAGTAGAATAATACTCATCAATTCGGTACTCAACGCTATATCAATGTATATAAGCAATTCTCCCACCTAAATGACTTATTAACCATATTATCTGAATAACCAAAAGATTTTTGTGGAGGACGTCAAGACACCTGCACCGGAGGTCACTATTTCGTCAACTGAGGTCCAGCAGCGAAACCCAAAAATGGATGGACTAGACATTATAGACATTGAACTACAAAATAAATACTCTTTACAAAATGAGATTGGAAATTAGACGCAGAACCAGAAGGATTATGGACATCATGCCTGAGAGGTCTATATGATATTACAAATGGATCGAGCTTTTCAACCACCGACCCAAAAGCTATGTCGTTCTTCCTTAATGATCTCACCAGATTACAACAATTTTACGAAATTTCAGTTTTCACTAACCCACCGATAATCCAATGAAAATGGATTTCAAAAGGACTCTTCTCCACCTCTTCAACCTATAAAAAATTACTAGAACCCTGTAATTCCTGCCAATGGAGTAGTTTAGTATGGAAGCCTGAAGCTCCGCTGAAAGTATGTATATTTATGTGAATACTGATCAAGGGCAAACTTTTTTTTTTTTTTGAATTTTTTAATATGGTGGCTCATACGTTTTCACGTATTTTTTTCAGAAAAAATCCCGGCAAGCCGGACTCAAACTCAGGATCTCTCCCTTACTCGAGTTTTTTGTGTGTGATCAACTGCGCTATCAGTCTTTCACATCAAGGGCAAACTGTTGATGGCACAAAATCTTCAAAAAAAGAATTGGCCACACAATTTGTCATGTCAAAAATGTACATTATTACTCCTCGAATCAACTCGCCACTTGTTTTTTAGATGTGCCTTCACTACAAGATTCTTTAACTGCAACTAAGCCCGATGAACCTCCCTTGCATTAACTTCCAATCAAACAGACCTTCTACATGGAAAAGATGACGAGCTTAACTTGGTGACGAGGCAAAAAAAGGAGACACAATGGTAATGGCAGGATGCTGAAAACTTTAGAAAGAAAGAAATAAAAGAATTTTCAACCGACATCCCTGGGAGTTCTTTCCAATAGCGAATAATGCTTAACAGGACGCTCTAAACTGGACATCTTAGTGCTTGCCTATATTCATGCATACACCGCTTTTCATATTAATTGTAGTTCCTTACTATTTTCCTTGCTTTTCTTTTGTTTCCTTTATTTTTTCTTTTTCTTTGTGATTAATTTGTATGCACTCTTTTGGTTTAATAGAATCTCAGTAAACAATTCAACTATCGTACGGCAAAAATAAGAAGATTAATCCGATATAATGAAAGAGTATATCATTTGCAGTCAAATTTTTGATTGGAGAGGAAAAATGAATATGATGATCTTTTGGTATGAGTACAATGGCGGAGTTTGACCGTATATACATTGAGGGCAAATAAAATTTCTCACTACTAATTAATACTGTTCGAAAATTTGATAGATCAACCATATAAAAATACATGTATTTCAAAAAATTTATTCACTAAAGTCTTCTAATATATATTTTCCTTGTCAAAAATCTTGGAGGGGTATAACCCCTCGAAGTCCTTATAAAGTTCCGCCCTTACATGACTGGAAATTTTATTACTCCTCATAAGCCAGTAGATAACTCATTTCGGCTTTAACATATAGTTTTTTCTACACTTCAAAAAAAAAAAATATATAGTTTTTCAAAATAGAAAACATGAAGGGTCTAGTGAAAAATACCCGTACATTCATATGGTGTGGGCCTTCGAGTTTTTTATTTAACCAATTATATATGAAGATCCAAATATATTTCTTGGCCCGTGAGGTGGAATATAACAAGTTCAGCTTGAAGGATGGGTAACGGCTCACTCTAATACTGGTCGAATTTCAAATTAACAAGTTCGGTTCAAGTTCAAATTCAAACTATCTACACCCATGAGAAGTGTATGACCCACCACAGTATCTGTGTTTAGTGCTCTTGTCCCTTTTGCTTTAATGAAGTTGATTAATTATTGGAAAGATTTATAATTTTCCTAATTATATTTTATGATGATATCAACAAAGACTTGGCAGTTTATCACTAGTGGCGTGACATAGACGCTTAGGAAAATTCTGTCACGTCTCCTCTCGTTTTAAATGGCGCTTAATGATACTATAATTTCGGAATTTGTTCCCAAATCTCATAGTTACGACTATGACAAATTAAACTAAAATTTTAAACAAAACAAGAAAAATATAATTAATTAGTTTTGTGCTTATTTGAATTGGAAATAAGTAAAGAATCTCCTCAATGGAGGAGGAAGAAAAGGATAAACTTGTGAGCAAGTTGGAGGGGGAAATGTGACTTCTGAGGTTAGAAACGAAACGTAGACGTCAAAGTTTTGAGAAAAGAATTCATTTCGTCAAATATCAATACGTCAAGTTTGGTTGGATTAGGTTCGTTCTTTTCTTCAAGTTCTGGCTAGTTATTATTAACTTATAACAGGCTGATATAATTTGTACCAAGTGTGAGCTATGTATCAATTTTTATTTTAATAAAATTTAAGGGGAAATAAAACTCAGGGAGGGTTTTCAAGAGAAAAAGATGGAAAAGACTAACATAAATCATTGATTATTTTAATTATAAATAATATATAAAGAATAAAACAATTATATAATATAAATTATTCAATCATTCTCCTAGTCAATGAATCTAAAACTAGACCTCAACTAAGTGGACTATGACATGGAAAAAAGACCACGACCTGTAATAATTTACAGAACTTTACATTTTTTATGGCATGGGAACTTAACTATTAGTATTTAACTGAATTTATACTTTTTCTCGGGTGCAAATATAAATATGATACAAATAGAATTAACATCATTTGAGAGTTAATGTACTTTTGTGAGATAATTTTGATTAAATGGCTGATCATATCCATGACCTCTGTTTCATATAAGCAAGGAAATAAGAGACTAAGCATGGTAACATGACACAGAATGACAGAAATACTTAATCAAAAAGTATCTTATAATGTTTGAAAAACTGATTAATTACACTTAAATCAATCTCCACAGTCTTTTTTTTTCCTGTGTATCACTAAATCTATCTATAAAAGACAATTCACTCTGTACACAATCCTGTCCCTTCAATTTTTCTATCTGCATAATCCTAAAAATTCCAATCTTCTAAAATAACTTTTCAAAAAAACACAAAATTTAACCCCAAAAACAAAATACTAGACCCTATACTTTCAAACCCGAAACCGGCGTATGACTTTTCAGCCTCCATTAGTTCACTAAAACTAAACCCAGGTTTCGACCCGTAGAGCATTTGCACTCCTTCCACATCATCAACCCTCAAATCAGCCTTCTTACTTCTCGGACTAAGACTCGGATACATCACCGCATCTTTGACCGGCGAGTGGGCCAACCCTAATATATGCCCGATTTCATGCGTGGCAACAGATTCCAAATCAACTGCCACGTCAGATTTCTCTAATGAGAAATCAACAGACCAAGTCTCGGCTGCATCCAAGTGAAGCCTTCCACTCTCAGGCGAAAATCCGTGCGCCAAAATCCCCAAAACACCATCAAATGGCTCTCCATCGCCATGATCGCCTTGGTAAAATCCAATTTTGACATCAGCCGACTCATAATCATCAGTTTCATAAAAACGTACCGGAATCACCTGCGCCCAGCGCGAGAAGGAACGGCGAAAGACCCTCGCCACATCATCACGAGATAAATAATCTACCATGAAAGTTGTAGATATCGCATACGTCAATTCGAACGGGCCCGGGCGGTCCCACCTTGGCTCGCCTGGGAAAAAAGCGAAGTGTTGCACCTGGTGCAATTTACTCATCTTGGCACCGAAACTCGTATTTGAGAAGTCGCTAATACCACACCTTGGTACCATGATTTGTTCTAGAGTTGAAGAATCAAGCTTACCGGTGACTTGTAAGTTGTTTTTCATTTGGTACTTGGTCACCGCAGACTCAAAGGAATCATCAAAAGAGTCGGTTAGGTTTTTCGGGTCAAACGTGTGAAGATAACCAAATCGTGCAAAATATCTTTTCACTTCTGACAAGCCCACCACCTGGCTACCTCTCTCCGTATTTACGAGTCGGCTGAAAGATCTCCATGTTGTCTTTTCCGGTGCGCGTCGTCCGAAACATGTCGAGAGATGGCATGAAAATAAGAAAAGTGGTATTAGGAGAAGAGGAGGGAAGAAGGGAAGAGGAGAGGAGGGCATGAATTGAGAGGGGGGGAATAGGAGGTGTGATTGAGAATGAAGTTTGTGGCTATTCCAGTTAGTTGGAATAGAGATATAACATTTAATTTGTTTGGGGAAAGGAAAGGAGATTCTAGTAAGGGGCTTATATTGGACTCTTTGAAGAAAAGAGATATATAGATGGTTGTTTTGTTCAGCGGTTGGTCACCAACTGACTTGCTCACAACGGAAACACCTTTTTTTGCATGCCTTGCCTCATGAGCGAAATGATATATATAGATAGAAATTTTTCATTATGTAAAGAAAATTAATATCTAAAATGGTGAGTTTTTTAGGTAGCTGTTAATTAAAATGGTAATTTTTTTTAGGTAGCTGTTAATTAAAATGGTAAGTTTCTTTCGGTTAGCTGCTAATTTTAGATATAATTTTCTGTATGTGTACTCATATTTCTGTAAGGTCGGATCCGGTTGAGTTGGAGATCGAATAGAAAGACAAGTCATGTAGGATATGAAGACATAACATATATATATTTTTTTTAGTTCATAGTGTATTTTCAGTAATCCTAATGACACAAAAATTGATTTCAAAATCAATCCAAAAATTAACATAATTTTATTTCTTTTTTTTGTTATTTTTATTTTGATTTTTGGAGTTGATTCTCCAACCTTCCTAAAGAATTTGATATATTTTGGTTTAAGATGTGTGTTTTGGAAGTTGTCCTGACAATTCTAAGTTCATTATACTGGCGGCGCTGGCCCATGCCCAGGTCTATCCTAAGTTCCTTGATTTAATTAAGCTTTCAAAATATATAAATGGACCCCTACCAAATAGTCGGCTTGTGTCTGCCCATATTGTACATGTCCATTCTTAAACATTGAACTTAAATAGGAATCCATATCTCAAAAATATTCATATCATAATGAAAATATCTGTTCAATAAAGATTCCGATTCGGATAGTATTTATTTAGATATGAATTAATTGTTGAGAATTATACTTAATTTAAGATTTATGTATATTTTAAGTTCATGTATATGTTTATTTAGACATCTCACGATTAATGAATTGTTATACTTGTTAAATATTGAGCTAGATATGTTTGTAGTGACTTAAACTTGGGTTTCTCATAAAATTTACGGAGTATTCAATCGCTTGAATTAGCAAGTTTTGGCCAAATATTGAGAGTTTGAACTATATGTATTCATCTAGAGGATAAGATTCATGTACTAGAATATTTGTATGAGTTTAATCAGTAAATACACATTTACATGGATATTTATATGACTTTAATTTGAGTGTTTAATATGATGCATGTCAAAGTATATAGATGAATTATTGAGTCTATAAATAGTATAGTATCATCTCATTGTGTCTAGAGAAATAAAAATATGCAAATAGAAAATGAGAGTCTACAAAAAAATAAATAAATGATTTTGATTTTAAATTTAAAGAGAATTTTTGAGAGAATCTAAAAAGTGAAGATGTTTTTTTGTTTACTAATAAAAATTATAAAGCCCTAAGAATACAAAAACCACACTTCCATACGTATTATACCTAACCACTATATTTTTTTTCTATTCTTTTTGCAAATTCACGTTGAGTCACATCATCAATTTTCTATCGACCGTCAGATTAAATATTTCCTCAAATCTTCAAATTTTCTAAAGTTTGCTGATAGTTTATAGCAATATGTATATAGTTATTATGCAGAATGAAATAATTGATCGGATTGTTGTGTTGTGTTTTATTTCCAATTTTGTGGAACCATCAAGTCATTGGATTTCTCATATTTATTCATATGTTAGACAATATCGATGATATTATTAACACAACATTATATATGATTAGTTAGATTATGTTTCACGATCTACCACCAATTTCATGAGAATTGCCCGATCTTTTATTTTCTCAAATTTACTAATATTTCAACACCAATGTATATATATATATATATATATATATATATATATATATATATATATATATATATATATATATATATATATATATATATATATATATATATATATATATATATATATATATATATATATATATATATATATTGGTGCATCTAAAATACATATGTGAAGCAAAGTTCAAGTTTTTGCTTACAAGTATTGTATCCTTGGATTTGTTCCAAGATTCGTGCCACATAAGTGGAAACGGAGCCTTTTGCCCCCTTAATTTCCGTCCGTCTCTCCTCCTCCTCCTTCTCTCCTTCTCTCCTGCACGCAAGCATGGATTTCTCCACGAGAACTGACAAGGTACCTCTCGCCGCGCAACCAGATCTCACCCCACATACACTCTCTCCGCGCAACCAGAACGGAACTATTCCGTTGCCAACGGACTGTAAAAACGGAAGGAAATTAAAGAAAGATATTCTCCCAACGGCTAAAAATCTAATGGTCCATTGCCAACAGAATAGGTCCGTTGTCAACGGACTATACAAGAAAATTCGACAGCCGATGTTAGGAAGAGAAAATCTTCAACGGGCCAGTTCTGTCGTCAATTCAGTGGTCCGTTGGCAACGGACCACTTCCGTTGTCAACAGAACTGGCTAGAATTAGGCAATTGCATATTATACTCTCTTTTTAATAATAATTAAATTGCTCACCAAACTAAACACACACGAAGAGCTAAGAAGCTTGCTCCCACGCCTTGAAATACTCTCTTGAAATCATTTGCATGCGTGACGACTTCTTATTCTTCTAAGATAGGTAGGATGCGACCGAGACATTTCCGAGAACTTGATCGTGCGACTATCTAGCTCAACACATTCTCACACAAATATATTAGTAGCTCGAAATAGTTTTAAATATCATCAAACTGAGGATAACAAACTCCACCTTTTGATGATTTTCAAAACTATTCCGATAATTGAGCAAATGTAAATTCATTCTCCCTCTTTTTGAAAAACATGCAAAAGAAACACGATCGAGAGGCATGAACTCCCCCTCTATATGTGCTCCCCCTTAAGTTAATAACCCATGAATTCTTTTTTTTTGTTGAAAAAGAATAATTAGAACCACATGCACACATTAATTTTAACGAAATTTGAGTTTTAAAGAAGTTCAAACTACTAATATATTACAACACAAGTTCCAAAATAAAAATAAAAAACTACAAATAAGCAAAATACATACCACAAATTCATGAGAATAGAACATAATAATAAGTCTTAAAAAAATCATTAACGAAAAATAAAGAGCAAAATGCAACTAGGATTTAGGTTAAAGTTGGAGAAGGGTCACGGGTTACTCGGCCGGTCCGCCAAAGTCGGAGGGGTTAGGGTTGGAGCATGAGAAACCGGGAGCATACCGGCCATTAAAAGCCGTGAGTAGAGTTTGGAAATTCTCTTGTTGAATCCGATAAAGTACTTGATACATCTGGTTATTTTGTCGAACAAAATCCGCGAAACGTGCCTCGCTCTCATCTTGGCGTATGCGTAACTCTTGTTGGCCGTCATGAAGAGCCGCGAGATCTCTTGTTTGGCGACGGGGCATAGCGCGTAACACTTGATTGGTTGTACCGGTGGTGTAGTCGAAGTCGACGGCTTCGTCATCATCAGAGTTATTTTGCTCGGCCTCGGGTTCCAATGCCGGGTCTTGGTTGATAACGGATTCCGCCGGAGGGTTAGGGTTTGGGTTTGTCGGGGCCGGATTGGCTTGAGGATTTAATGAGCGTAAAGCGCGCACAGTCTGTCCGGTGTCTTGGATTCCATATCGGATGGCCACAAGGATTGTCCGCGTTTGTTCAAGGGTGGAAAGTAATAATAGACCTTTCTTGTTTTAGGAATGAAATGGCCATACGTGTCCATATCACTAAAGTAGGGTTTAAGATTGTATTGATTTGCGTAACGGTCAAGATCAAGGAGATCATGGTTAGGAACATTTTCCAAAGGATTTATTAGAATTGCACGGGGAATCGCGATATTTATTTTATTGCAAATCTAAGTAAGAAGATTCCCGTACGGAAGGTTTCCAATTTGCGAGAAATATTGCATGTGATGGTATATTAAGAAATGAATATTAATTGATTTGGACTTATACCATAGGTGTCGAAGAAGGTAAACGTTTCACCGTTCGAAATTGATTTTAAGAGCCGCGACTGGAGCGAGGATGTTATTGACGAAGTGAAAAACAATCCGTTGTTGCGGTTCGTAATTTGTCAAGTTGTGGTTTGGAGGGTCGCCATGCATGTATTCGTTCATTTGGTCATATGATTCACTACCGAGCCATTCATTCGTGCGTCGGATATAGAAACACTCTTGGTCTGGAGTGACCTCAAGACCGAACCACTCGCAAAGCTTGAAAGGGTTTATGATGATGGGATTCCCAAAGAGCCACGAGGTAACTTGGTAGGTTTGGTCATCAAATGTTGCATTTGCGTAAACGAGGCGAATTAGGGTTTCATAACTGGGGTCGGATATTGTCAAAATTCCAGTAAATTTCCAAAATTCCCGTAAATTTCCAAAATTCCAGGAATTGCATCACAAAATCATAGATTTTGTGCGATTTCTCGTGGTGGAGAGCATGAAAGAGCTCGCATGCATTTTTCGCGCTTAATTTGTCGTGGAATTTATCGTAAGCGCTCGGTGTTTTGAAAAGAAAAGTATTTTTCTTGTTATTGAAATCCAATTCGGGGTTTGAGGGTTCTTTTTGTTTGGACGCCGTCGTTTTGGTTGCCGTTTTTGATTTTAGTGCCACATTTAGTTTATTGCAAATCCAATTCGTAAGGCTCTGATACCAATTATTGTTTGATTGAGGCCTATAGGGGGGTTTAATCAAGAAGAGAGAACTTTTGCTTTTTGTGAATAGAATTCGTGAATATCTTTTGAGAAGGCGGCCACCTCTTTTAAAGGAGGAAATAGCAGCCTTTCGAAAAGAAATCATGCGCAGTTTCATTGCCAACGAAACTATTCCGTTGCCAACGGACTGTAAAAACGGAAGGAAATTAAAACAAGATATTCTCCCAACGGCTAAAAATCTAATGGTCCGTTGCCAACGGAATAGGTCCGTTGTCAACGGACTATACAAGAAAATTCGACAGCCGATGTCAGGAAGAAAAAATCTTCAACGGGCCAGTTCCGTTGTCAACTCAGTGGTCCGTTGGCAACGGATCACTTCCGTTGTCAACGGAACTGGCCAGAATTAGGCATCTGCAGATTATACTCTCTTTTTAATAATAATTAAATTGCTCACCAAACTACACACACACGAAGAGCTAGGAAGTTTGCTCCCACGTCTTGAAATACTCTCTTGAAATCATTTGCATGCGTGACGACTTCTTATTCTTCTGAGATAGGTAGGATGCGACCGAGACATTTCCGAGAATTTGATCGTGCGACTATCTAGCTCAAGACATTCTCACACAAATATATTAGTAGCTCGGAATGGTTTTAAATATCATCAAACTGAGAACAACAGATACAACTTGAGATTTTTGTCTATCCTAAAAATTTTGAAAAAAGTTTGCAAGTCGCATGAATTCATTTATGAATTAAAGCAAACATCTCTAGGTGAAAATTTATTTTTTGATGAAATAACCAAAGAATTTGGTTTTATCAAAAATTAAAGATAAATCTTATGTTGACAAGAAGTTCCGTGGGAGCATAATTACATGTGATGTGAATTTAGTACAACAAGCACACATGAGTTTAATCTTGGTGAAAGTCACTAGATAATAATCCAGAGTATGATTGTATAATCGAGAAGGATAAAATATTCTTCTTAGATTATAGAGGACATAAAGTATATGCAAAGTATTTATTGATGAAAATATTTGTTAATCAGTTCAAGAAGCCAAACCCGAAAATGATGGTGATCATTTTAGGTCAACGGGTGTGTGATACCTCGTAGATCGCCGAGTATGAGATACTTGGTTGATCTGGCCTAGTGCAAGTGGGAGATTGATGGTGTTATGCCCTAGGTCAAAGTGTTTGTGACTGAGGTTGACGGATTGAATTAACAAATATTATATTTATTCTAAGATATTTCATATAATATGTGCGTATAGGTTATTTTAATATAATTAAAAGAGATCATGAATATGCAATTCACCTTTATGTCATCAAAGTGCGTGACTTTGATAGTAAAATTATAAATTATCATAAATGTTATTCTAAATCGTCCCTGGTCATTTATAGGATATTTGTGGAGACAAATATACTTACAGAGACAAATAAATATATATTTGTAGACAAGCTATAAATGTACACTAGTATTTTAGTTGACTGATGATCATATTTTACTGATCATGGATAAATATTATCAAGTCTTTAACATAGTATATGTTAAAGACCATATACTGGACTGACCCGCCATAAGAATGCTACATGTTTTACGTCATTAGCGATTCTTGTAACATAAAGTATTTGTAGTCCTTTGACTTGAGATTGTCTCGGTTCCCAACATGAGTAGTTTTATACTTTAACATAATCTAACACTGCCTTTAACCGGATGGTTATAACGATTATGATTAGGTATATAACGAATCATGTAAAGGGATGAGTGCAATCAAGACGGGATTTGTTCCTCTCATTAAATGAGAGAGATATCTTTAGGCCTCTTGATGAATCGAACTGATGAAATGCATAGCCATACTCAAATGAATTAATAAGAGTTATTAATGTCATTTGTTTTGTTCAGTTTAATTCGGGATCAAGAAATATTAATCGATTAATATAAGGATGACGTATTACATACCTTATGATCGATATAAATATCACGTGACAAAGAGACTAGTTACGTGATTGTTGAGTAGGTAAATCAGATCACCGATATTCATTTAATTTGGGTAGTTATGATGGCTTGCTAGAATCCACTCATGATTTATAGATTGTCAAGTCTATTGCCAATATTAAGTGAACCTACAGGGTCACACACAAATAACAAACTGAAACGGGCGCAGAAAATCCTAGTGACTTATATGTTGAGTTGCATAGGAATATTATAAAATATATTGTCATCTTATGTGATAAGAAGTGAGACATATGTATATAAAGACTATGGATACAAAAGATCCAGTAATCTAGAAGAGTCTAGATGATGACATGTGGATAAGGATGAAAGATGTTTTACACATTTCTTGTTGATGTGTGAGAGACAACTATTCACCCTATATAAAGATATAGAGGGGTCCAAAATTATGTACAACACATTATTCTCTCTCTCTCTCTCTCTCTCTCTCATAATAGTCCATTCTCTTTTGTGTGACAAAAGAGAGAAAATATCCTTTATCATTTGAATGACAAAATTATGAAAGGATGCTTTCTTTTTGCATGACAAAAACGAAAGAGCGCGATTATATGAGAGAATTATACATCTTTTGTGAGATAAAATAAGAAGAAGAAAAAGAGTTTTCTTATGTAAGAGGAGAACAAGCTACTAGCATATATATTGTTCTTCTTTCCGTTTTAAGAATGTTCGTGTGGATACCGGCAGAGACGTTCGTACTTTCGGCATTTGTGATCTATTCGGCCTAAGAAGTTGATGACGGGTTGATAAAGGTTATGGCGGAGAAATCGGTTGCGTGTGCAGTAGAAGGGTTTAGCAGGATCTAACATAGACGGTCTTGACGGGCGGTTAATCAGTTAGGACGGTAACCAGTTTAAAGGCGCTTGAACAACACACATGATTTAAGCGTCACGGAATAAGCGTAATCTGAAAAGTATTTTTTAAGTATTAGTTTTTTGATTTAACCGATACGCACGGATCCTCGGAATGATTTTTGGACGAAATTTTTATTTTTTGCTGCGTTATACACGTCCGAAACCCAACAGAGGGTTGTATTTCTAGGGTTTGGGTTGAATGGTTAGGGTTTAGGGTTTAGAGTTGAATGGTTGAGGGTTGTATTGCCGGTATTTAAGGAAAATGTTATGTATAATTTTGTATGTGTATACAATGTTATTTTAACAAAATATTATTATATATTGAATGAATTTGTTAAAGATTTTTTATAGGGTTCAATGTTGAGTCATTATATATTTTTTAAAGATGGCTTATCCGAATGAACTTCAGTTCTAGAAGTCGACGGTACGTTCGACATCATCTTTGAAAGAAAAGAGATGAAATTAAATGTATTAAAATTATATAAATCATGATAAATAAACAAAATTGAACAACTATATACTTAGCATGAAAGTTTTTTTTACAAATGAACTATATTAGCGTGAAATTTTTTTGCAAGTATAAATAATTACTTACAAATTAAAAGGGGCTGAGTTGGTGAGTTAAAGTTGAATTCGTAAATAGAGAGACTAGTTCAAGGGGAGCTGAGTTGGTTAGAGGATATGAGTTGGTAAATATGAGATGTCGTAACGAGGAGCCATGAAATCAATTGTGCAAGAGATGAGAGGGCATCGCTTCATTTAGAAGCTTCTCTTCACGCAGGAAAGAAAAGAGGAAAATAGAGGGGCGGATGGAAGAAGGGCACTGACGGAAAAATAAGGCCTCTGTTTTTTCTCATTATTTTGCACACTTGGAGCAAATCCAAGGATTCAAATTTGTAAGTAAAAATTGGGGTTTACTTAGGTATGTATTTTAGAGTGTGCTCCAATGAGGGACAAAGGAGAGGAGAGGAAGAGAATGGATGGCAAAAAATTATTTTATCTTGTTCCCGAGTTTTATTTAGGTAGGATGGAAAGATAAAGGATGCCAACAATTTTGTCTTTCTAATATGAAAATAGCTCATTTTTGTTGCCCCCAAATTTGGAGGACAAATATTTTCTCTCCTTAATTAAACTATTCAATACCAAAAATGTCATTTATAACATTCGTTGTATTACTTATTAAAAGGGGCATTTGTGTTTTTTTTCAGTGCAAAATATTTATCCTCCAATATTTTTTTTAGAACTCGAGAACAAAACAATTATTATGACTTGTCATCTCATCCTATGCCTTCGCTTCTCTTCCCCTCTTCTCTCTCCCTTTCTCTCCTAACAAAAGACTCGGGAGCACACCCTTAGTCTCATTCTCTTTCTCTCTCTATATATTTTTTTCTTTGAACTAGAATTCAAGTTCAGTTAATAGTGACAAGTCATTTCATTGACATCAAAAATAGAAGTGGAATAAAGAATTCTCTCTATTCAATAAAAAAAAAAATTGACCTAAGTCAAATTAACTAAAACTTAAGTGCAACTAATCCTCAGCTCATCGCAATTTTGTTGCTAAGTGTCGTAGCACCACAAAATTCTCATGATATTATGGAGCAAAGAAACAGATATAACTAAAACTCTCCTTTCTGTTTGTCTAATTTCATTTTCTTATATGTCCTCTCCAAAGAGTCTGACTCTTCTAGAATCATTACGTGTAGAATCAATATAGAATACACTTATAGTATTAGTATAAAAGTTGAATTACTTTTAGTTTCGAAATAAAGTAGAGAACAATTTTAATTTAGATTTTTCTGATAATACTTGCCAAACTATTTTCCAATAAATAGAAACAACATCTTTTTTTAATAACTCTTTATTTTTTGTAGGCATATACAATCCACACGCACACAGAGAGACCGCAACTAATTTTATCTGAAATCTTCCTAAAACCTCTTTAAAAGCTTTCAAGACGCAAGATTTGGTTCCCTCTCCTATAGAAATGTGACGTTATTATCATATCACTAGATTATTCTAGTGATGATATAGAAACAACTTGTATATTGTACATAAGATCCATAAAGTTTCTATTAAAAATTAAGAAACAAAAACAAAAATATTTACAAAGGAAATAATATATATGACTAAGCTTACAAAAAAACTGTATATGTCATATATATATAGAATACGTGCGAAAAAATTGAAAAAATCAAAATGGAGAATTGTATCATTATGTATTCGATAATGACCTTGTATTTGAGATAATACTTTTGAAAAATGTACAAATTTTTTTGTAAAAAGAATTCTATTCTAATATCAAATATGTAAAGGCTTCTTTTGGTAACAAAATGTAATTTAGTTAGGGGTGAAAACGGTCCGGATATTACCCGGACCGGACCGGATCCGAAAAATATCCGGATCCGAATAGAAAAATCCGGATCCGTTGAGATCCGGATCTGAATCCGGGTCTTTTATTCGGATACGGATCCGGATATGGTATTGGATTTTGGTGTAGTATCCGGATCCAGATACTATTCAAAAATGGGTACCCATTTTTTGACCCATATTCTCAAATACGGTATTCATTTTTGACCCAAATTTTGAATTCATTGAAATATCGATAAATTTAGTAATACAACATCTTCAAATATCTATAAAATTAATAATTATTAATTTAAAAACATAATAAAATATTATATAAATGAAATTTATGATATTTTTCTTACATATTCATATTTTTTTATTGATTTTTTTATATTTTATATAGTTTATCAAATAGTTGTAATTTTTATCCAGTAAAAATATGTTTTGTTATTAAAATTCAAATTTTTTGTGTATAATGATATTTGAGAATTATAAAATAAATATTTATATTAAGTACTAAATATCCGTTCTAATTATCCGAATAAAATCTAGATCCGTATTCGTATCCAAAATATCCGGACCGTATCCGTATCCGTTTAAGATCCGAACCGTATCCGGATCCGAATTCGTATCCGAAAAAAAATATGGATACGGATATGGGATGGCCACTACCCGGACCGGATCCGGACCGCTTAAACCCCTAAATTTAGTTCCTCCATCATATCGTTGTTGTAGAAAATTCTACATATATTTCAATTTTCTACAATAAATATATATATTTTTTGGAAAAATCATCTTTTGGCCTCTCAACTATTCATCAATGTTTAAACACCCTCCTGAACTCTAATTTGGTTCAATCACCTCCTTAAATCTTATTTTTGTTCAGTCAACCCTCTACATCAATTAGATGTTGACCGTGCCCGTTAGTTGATGACATAAAATGTTGATTTATTAAATTATTATCCACGTCAACATTTTTTTAAACCTAGTCAGATAAATCCTTCTTTTTCTCTTCTTCTTGGTGAGTCATAGCCCCTTAGAATCTTCATTTTTATTCTCTCTTCTTTGAATAGAGCTCGCCTCTCATTAAACCTCCATCAAAAGGGTAAATTATAACAAATTTTAGAGAAATTCTGCGATACTTCACATTGGAGGATTTATTTATATCAGACGGTCCATATTAAATTTGAAGTAGAGCATAGTAAACTCTTTTTTCTTTTTAAAATAGACGAAAAATGAAAAATAAATAAATTTATCTTCTTAAATCTTTTCCTTCATTCCTTTCTATTTTCGTCGTTTATCTCTATCTCCAGTTCTAGTGCTTTTTAGTTCTCTCTCTCCTCACTCGCTTTACAGTTCTCTTCTCCCCACTCGATCTGTGGCAATTCGACCCACTCGCAATTTTTTCATTCGATTTAATCCATTTTTTCTTTCCCTGCCCCAAAGAGAAGGCGTGACTTTATGACGCCATTGAAAAGCTTTGTGATGCTGAGCTGGCGATTGACGAATCGATACTAAGAAAATTATATTTTCAAATTCAAACACATTAAAGTGCATACAGAAAGAAATTATTGACTCATCGCAATTTTTTTATAATAACATTATGTAATGTGTTTGAAATATTTATTTAGAGCTTGTTAATTAAGTTAGATAAGATAAAATAAAAAATTAGTTATTTCTGCAATATATTAATATTACAAATACAAAATTCTTACTTCCCATCTTAGAAACTTCTTGTATAGGTTTACCAACATTGACTTCTAGATTTTCTTAATTCTTCTCATAACAAATTGGATTTCAGTAATATTCTGTACAATATAATTTCAGAACACTGCGGTCATAGGTGGATGTCGACCTGTAGGTCCCAAGAGACAGGTACTTGTTCTTTATTAGATCCAATTGGACAGTGACTAAGAATAGAACGTGTCAGATAAATATATGGTTCATAATCCATCATGAAAATAAATCAATTGGAAGAAATTTTGGAATTCTGAATATTTTCAAGCCGCCAGTCATTTTCGTTTTATCATTTAGCAGATTGGATAGCCTTATATTATTTGCGTGAATGTTAAGCAGGTTTCTACGTAAAACTAAATTATCTTTCTGGATTAGCATTTAGAGCAACTGAACATAAAAGAAAAATATTAATAGAAAAATATTTACTAAACACAAACAATAAATATTTAACTGATAAATATATCCTTAGTTATTAAGATATTACTTTTAGTGCTTAGTGAAAGAATTTCATGTCAATATCACTACACTGGACATGTTTTTACGCACCAGTACTGATTTTGGATATGCTTAGACTCGAATTTAGGGTATTTCATGTCCAATTTGGGTCATCGGAATCATGCCGGATCAAGTTAAGCTGGAGCTAATATAGTAAATCATTTGGGTCAGTTTAGTGGTTGAACCACGATCAGAAAATTATAATAACAGTAGTATATGTAAATTCATATACTAATTTACATTAAAAAGGAATTAAGGTTTATGATATAAGATTTAACCAATTATGTCATATTCTTCAATTAACAATTTAATTAGGTAATTCCATTTGGAGTAGTTAAGATCATGAATCACTAATGATGACAATAATATTGGTGCCGGCTTTATCAGTACTTAACAACGACAGGAATAATAGTTTGACCCGGACACGTGGCAGAAGGAGACGTGAGATCTTATCAAGAAAGAAAGAAAGAGGATGATGATGGTCTCCCAACCAAACACACAACTAACATACCTACCTGTTTTAACTCATAAAACACGAATTCAGAATAAGACTCATAAATCATGCCGAGTAGCAATTAACAATGGTATTTTGTAATCAATAATATATATATATATATATATATATATATATATATATATATATATATATATTATCTTCCGGCAATCAGAGAACCTCAAATCTCTGAGTTGGTAGAAAATATCAATTCCGCTATGATATAACTATTTTAAAATGCAGAAATATATAATAAGTATGTTTTTACATTTTTCAATTATGGATCTCCATTTTTTGACACTGAAATCTTAAGTTGATATTCAAGGTTAGTTTCATACATCAGGAAGGTGTACAGGTTGGGCAGTTAGAAGTTTTGCGTATAAGCATACCAACCCTTTTGTTTGGTTTAGTGAGAAAATTGTAAAATGTCATATCTTCGTAATGAAAAAAAAAAATTGAGGTCACATGCGGCTACAATTGGTTGAATCCAACATAATCAATCCAATTATCAAGTTAAACTAGATTTCATTTGATTCGATTTATTTGGTGACAGAAAGGAATCAGTCAATTTGGATCAAATGTTTGCTGCTCGATTTATTCTGTACAAAACTTAATACGGGTTTTCTGCATGATTTCATTCAGCAACAAAACCGACTATCATAGCAACAAAATAAAACATTCTATTATTTAGTTTAACTGTACTCCTATCTCTGTAAGGGCAATTTAAAAAAATAATTCTAGCTTTTCTGAATATTATAAAAAAATCCCGAGCTTTTAGATTTGAAAATCTGAAAACTCAGGTATTTTTTGTAATATAAAAAAAATATAAAAATATTTGAGGGTAATATTATCATTTTCAAAAGTATTACCATCAAATGGATGAAAAATTAGATTAAGGAGGGCATTTGAAAAGAAAATATTTATGACAGGAGGTATTTGAAAATCTGAAAACTCATGGAATTTTTGTAATATTCAGAAAAGTTAAGAATTTTTTTTTTTTTTGTGGAAAATATCCCTTTTTTTTAATGTAAATTATATAAACAGATTAAACCGAATTGAAATTGTATGTACTTGAATCTCATTGTTAATAGGTTCAGTAAACTATGTCTTACGGCTCGGTTTAAATAAATAGTCCCCTCCCCTCTTTAGATATTCACCCTAATGTTTGGCACATTAATACTTCTTTCAGCTTGTGGATGAGCTGTTGGACTTTATTAAGCCCAGTTAAACAATTTTATTTTCTATTATCTAGAAGATCCGACTAACTAACCGACTATCGATCCTCTAGTTACTAATTAGTTTCTCTAGTCCATTGTCCTGCGCCGGTTCAAGGCCCAAAAAAGTCGAAGGCCCAAAGAAGAAAAATAATACGCATCCGGCCTTCATTGTATCTTCGGCCCTCTAGTTTTCTTTTCAATAACTCATTCTTTCTATTCCATCTTTCCTAATATTCATATGTGAGTTTGATGCTATGTTGCACGAATACGGATGTGTCCAATACGATATAGACATGGCGACACACAATCTCAAAAATTTTCTAAACACGATATATATATATATATATATATATATATATATATATATATATATATATATATATATATATATATATATATATATTATTTTATTACTTTTATATCATTAATTATATATCTAATTTTTTTTGAAAAATATAATAAATGACTAAATATGATAAAGAAAACGTTAAAAAGAGAACATGAGTAAGAATTGAGAAGGAATTATTTCTTACACAGAAAATATAAGATACTATCGTTAATTATGATTCTCACGAGTTAGCGTCATTAACAAAAAAAAATGTATTTAATGATATAGACTTAAAAAAAGATGATTATTAGCGAAAAGAATAAGAAAGGTCTGAGAAATCGGATTATAGTAATAAATAATAATTAAATTGGATTTTAAACATTGCGTCGTGTCCCAGCTGTGTCTTGACCGTGTCTATGCTGTGTGTTGACCGTGTCCGAAAGTCACTAAATATTAAAATATTAGGACACCTCATGTAGGGTGTCCGACACATATCGCTACCATATTAGAGCCGTGTCCATGTCCGATACGTGCCCGATATGCGTATGGCTGATTTTTTGAAGTGTCAACATAAGTTTGATGTAAAGTTACATAGTCAGATTTGTCACATTCTGTTAGCGGCCGTTTGGGAGCTAGAATATTAGCCAACTAGAAAAAAAATAATATAATTCTTAGAATTTCATCTCTATATAATTTTACCCAAATGTAATTCTCTCTAAAAATCTCTAAAAGTTAGAAGTCCAAAATCTATATTATATTATATTATATTATATTATATTATATTATATTATATTATATTTTTATTTTATATTACTTATGTTATATTATTTTATTTTTATTATTTTATTTTATTATATTATATTATTTTATACTATATTATATTATACTATATTATATTATATTATATTATATTATATTATATTATATTATATTATTCCATATTTAATATTACTAATTGTATAATCATAACATAATTCCAGATTTTTACAAACAACAAAACAAGAAATTATGTTTTTCAGAATTTTATACCTCTAACATCCAAACAAACTTTAAAATTAATTAATTCAGAATTTTTTACTTCTCCAGCTTGAAATTCAATTCCATTCTACTAATTGCACCTGTCAAGCATGCCCGTTCATATTTTAATTCTAATGTAGGGAAGCCAGTGTGCCACAACATAATCTGGTAATATTCTTGAAGGATCACATGCACCAAATAAATAGCACTATTTCTTCGGTTCTCATAGCTACGACCATTTAAAAAGTGTACGAGATAAATATAAGTAGATCACTATTGCATTGTGTCAACATAGTGAACAAACAAATAATTAACTCAAAAAGGCCACTATTAATAAATTAGGAGCAAATATTAAGTGGTCTGGTCATTTATAGGAAAGACATCCCACCCTATAAAACTTCCTGTTATATCACAACCTTTCATATCCAATATCTTCCTCTTTTGATCGAATGTGGGGCGTCAAAATAATCAACACATCACTTGTAAGTCTCGTTTCTTTGGGCGAAATGGTACCCGAATTTTTTTTTTGAATCTCTGTAGGCGATTGCCTACCGATTATTTTGATTTAATAAAATAAAAATAGTTTTGGGATACATAGAGATGCCTCCCCTTTGCAGAGAATGGATGGCTTAATCACGTAATTACGCTTACAATTTCCTCACAATTCCTACTATAAGCTAGAGAGCCATTTAATAAGATAAAAATTTATATTTCCTTGTTGGAGTTGTGAGCCTGTCTTCACTGTAACTCTTGCATCCGTTGTTGTTCTTCTTGGATAACCAGTTGATGATAGTACCCGAAATTCAAACTAATTAAGATATTTTGCAAGGTGATAACAATTTGCAAGACCTGACTGACCGGACCGCTCTTTGGACAAAATACCACTATTACCGGGGAGGGCAACATACTCGACAAATAAATATGTAATATGCCCACTATATAAGGCCACTTGAAATGAAGTCCACTGGACAAACACAGATCATGATTGTATAAAGTCAATAATAACTACAAGAATAAAAAAGGCTAATATGTATTTATGCCTAAAGAGTTCTGACCATTATGGGAAAAAAGTCACTAACCCTTATGAAACTTCATCCAGTTAATATCATAACCCCTCAGTTCTAATAGATCACTTCTTCCTTCAATCCAATGCAGGGCGTCCGCATACTCAACACATCAGTTGTAAAGGTCCCTTCTTCGGGAGAAAAATTACCTCTCTCCTTCTTGGACGCACGATGGATCCACCTACAACAACCAGTTCAAAACATCTTACTTTATCCAAATTCAACACTCTCCTCTTCGTCTCTCGATTTCTTCAAATCCTCTTTGGCTCGCACGGTATCTTTATTCCATCCCCTTGCTGGTAAACTCACATACCAGCTCTCAACCGATCAACTCATCATCGATTGTTCGTCCGTTGACAATGGTATCCTAGTCATAGAGGCCGAATCGGACTTGAACATCCACCAACTTGTCAGTGAAAACATTTATGATATTGAATCCTACATGAAGCTCGTGCCGTATATTAGTATGGAAAAACTTCCTTTATCAGTTTTTGCTGTTCAGATCACGAGATTTGTAGGCGGGGGTGTAACAGTGGGAACTGCACTGAACCATTGTGCCATGGATGGAATCGGTTTCTGGCGATTTATGGAAACATGGGCTGAGATTTGTTTGAATGATAGTACGGGATTTGCATTCGGTCTTGAGACGAATCATGATCGGTCTGTAATTTTGCATCCTAAGAAAGAGGAGATAGCACGGCAGTTTCTACGACAACTTGCACCAGATTTACCTCAGGTAAAGTTTTTATCATCCTTGGTAAAAATTTCTTAGATCAAATTTTCTGTTGCATTGATCTAGTGTGATTCACATCTAGAATATTGTAATATCAATTCACGCATAGATTGTAATACATAGACTGTAATATCTATCTTTTACCAAGTTCTTGAGACCCACAAATATAAAAACTACACGGGTCCAATGAATCACTGATGTATAAAAATTGGAATGATATGTCAATACTAATATTCAAACTACGCAATAAATTTCAAAGGAGAGAAAAAGATTGGTATCAAGTCATGAAAGTAAGAGTGATGTAAAAACAAGTATTTTATGTGAGTGGCTCTAATGGCCTAATACCTCTTACTCAATTTCAAAGTTCAAGCTAGAAAGGAAATTTAAAAATTTCCAGGTAGTTACAAATGGATGATAGAGTCAGAAAGCAGCTCATTGCATAAACATTCAGTGCAGCACCGCTAGGAATTTCACAATACCAGTCAGTATTATATGATAAGGAACTTTTATAATAGTACTATAAAATATTGAACGGTTCAAAACATTATAACCATTTCACAGCTCAATATAAAATATGAGGACATTTTTTCAAGCATCATTTAATAGTTTTTGTAGTTCAAGTTGTCTTTGCAGTGCTCTGCTTTTATTGAACTTTAACAGATCCAACTTATAAATTACTAGCCTTAAGATAGTATAAAGATTTCTAGTTCTTGTAATGGGTGTTAGTCTTCATTTTTTAATTTTGTGCATTTCGTGAAGCACTGGCCGCCTAATTCTTTAATAGGAAAAAATCCTTGTATCAAACAAATACTTTTAATTTTATTAAATTATAATACTCAGTAGACAATCGCCTACCGAGTCTCAAAAAAAAAGATAATATAAAGATTATTTTTTAATCTGCTTTTTAAATTTGAACGGTAGCATACACATTATATATCATGTACTTTTAACAAAAAAAGTATATGATGTACTTCTTTATACATAAGCTGCACTCAAGATGAAATCCTTTCATGACAAGCCTTACGTACATTTAGCATATGGTTCTGAGAAGCGCCAATTCCGAGATTCAGTTGATTCGAGTCGGAATTGGCAAGCTCCGATCCAATTAATACCCAATTCTCACAATTATATAAATTATTACTTTTATTTAAATCTGCCTGAATTATTCATCCGATTCGACCGATTCTGATCTAATTCAGCCGATTCTAAATTGCTATCCTAAGAGGATGACTCCGGTTCCGATTTTCCGAACCTTGATTTAGCATGAATAATATACACCTGAAAAACAAAAAGAGATATGCTTATCTCAAAAGAAAAAAATGCAAACGCCTACATGGATGATTTTTTGCAAAATAAGTATGTAAGGTGAAGTTTTAGTCGATCAAGTTTTTCTCTTTCAATCATAATCAACGGAACAATAAAATGGCCAAAATAGAAAATAAACAAATAAGAAAATAAATAAAAAACTGAAGTTTAATTTCCCCTACGAAGATGGAACACCGACGATAAGATACACAGCTTTTTATACCAGTTTCTATATTTTATTTGATATTTATTCTCCGTCCATCAATTATTTATGGATATTAATTGATTCTTACATGACTTATCTGATATAACTCATTACAATTTTTTTTTCTGCCTGCAGCTGCAGCAAGTTACCAAAGCATCGGCTCAAGATCGTCCCATATTACATCGGACATTCACCCTTAACTTAGCAGACATTCAAGCCCTTAAGAGTCAAGTGATCCTTCAATCTAAACCTCCCATCTCAACCCCATCATCCTTCGTCGCGATTGCCGCTCACTTTTGGGTCTGTTTAGTCAAATCCAAAGTCCGCTCAAATAAAAATGAAACCACGTCACTCTGGCTACTGGTCGACCTGCGATCACACTTCAGCTCCATCTCAAGCGAAAATGATGCATTATTTACAGGCAACTGCATTCGCGGAATCCAGGCCAAGTCAACTTGCAAAGACTTGACAGGTCCAAATGGACTTGCATCTGCCTGTGTAGCAATTACCCAAGCCGTGCAGACAGTAAGGGAGGAGCCGATGAAAGGGGTGGATAATTGGCCCGAAGAGTTCAAGAACCGACCGATTGGGATGAGTGTTATGGTGGCAGGATCGACCAGGTATGGCGCGTACAATGTTGATTTCGGTTGGGGCAAGCCAGGTCGTGTAGAACTGGTGTCAATGAATTATGATGGGGAGGTGTCCATGCTTGCCGGACAGGAGAAGGGCTCTGTGCAGGCAACCGTTGGACTTGCACATGAGCACATAGAGATGTTTTCTAATGCTTTTATGACCGGTTTGGGCCGTGTGCATAATGACATTTGTGCTCGTACTGCTAAGTTATGAACTTGTAAGATATGGTGTGCTATGATTAATTGACTTGCTTGTATGTTATAAAATTTTAAGTTGTAACGTAATGCAATTATATTAAATTAGCAAGTCCAGAATGTTCATGGATTCAAGTATTTGATTATCCTGCTGTATATTAAGTTAAAGTTAAGATTAATGTTGCTAAGCAATGATATGAAGGGGGTGCAAGGCCTCCTTATTAACCTCAATCCAATATTTTTCACTTTGTTTTGAGCCTTCTCAAAACTTCACACCAATCAAATAATCTAAATCGTTGAATAATAGAAAATATTTACATCTTTTCTCATGTTGATCATCGGATTGTTCTTCTCGTTGCTCGCATTCTTTCTTATTCCAAGGGTCAAACTCGGGATGATCTCTTGCGTCGTCATCATCGTCTCCAACAAAACTCGAAGTGTCTTCCAATTTTGCAGTATTTCCCTAATCAATTTATCTACAACTCAATAATTTGTTTGGGGTCTCTCCTAAAGCGGTTTATCCATTTCGAATATGTAACAAACGAGTGTACATATACTCGACGGATTCATCTTCGATCATCCTAAAACAGTCAAATTGTTGTTCAAATCCCATTAATTTAGTCTTTTTCATTTGACGATATAAAACATAATTAGAACCTATGTTGGTTTCCGTTTCTTGCATTGTCTTCTTCTAAGATTGTCCCCACATATCCAGCTTTAGCATGACCTATGTGAGATCTATTGAAGTATCGAAAGATTTAGACTTATGGAAGGTACTTTACGACTTAACATTATTTTGAGAGATTTTAGTTAATATTATATGTTATTATGTATTTATCAAAAAACATCATATGTACTAATAGAATAAACATAATAATAATGCTATATCGTGGATTCGGTCTTTATGAACCTACATAGAGATCTCCTAAAATACATTTATTTTAATGAAACTTTAGTTAAGTTCTTTTTCCCTTTGTTTTTTTGTTATTTGAATTTCTGAAAAAAATCAAATCTAAATGACACAAAACTGAAATATAAAAATACAATTAGGCCCAAAGAAAATTCCCGGCCGGAAACATTCGGAATAACACTAAATTATCTCATTTTCCTGACCTAATTCCTTCCAACTCATCTCTCCACTACTGCCTTCTTCTATATTCTTCTTCTCTTCCTTCTTTCTCGAGATTCACGCTTCTCGTTCTTTCCTTCAACTCCGCCGTGAACAATTTAATCTCCTCAACCACCTCATTTATCAGATAAACTCTTGATTTCTTACTTCCTTCAAATATTCTTCTACATCTTTCTCGCCATACCACGAACTGGAAGACGGCGGAGATTTGCTTATGCACGCGACTTGCCCCTTGCAGGAACGGATCTACCATAGACACTGGCACATCTATTCGATTTGTCCCTTGATTTAGCTCCTCTCTCAACATCTCTCAATGACAGAGAGTAAGATCACAATCTTCGAACAGATGCTGCACTGTTTCAAGACTGTTACAGCACAAATAGCACATGCTAACCAAGCTGAATATCCTCTTCCTTATATTATTATGGGTAAGTATCTTATTTTATTTTTTAATCCAATGAAAAATTTGGAATTTTAGCGGAATTTTTAATTTCCAAATGTGATTAAGCTCACTATCTGTTGATGCTCCCAAAATCAGTGAGGTGTAACTTTCTGTTTAAAAAATATGTTTTTCTGTGGGTTTCCAAATTAGTTGATCTTCTCTTTGTTGTAACTCAAATTTATCAAGTATTTCTGTGAATTTAACGAAATCCTATTGTGACTTTGCAGATCTCAGCTCTCTAACAATCACTTCCTTGTTTTCAGTCGCTTTAAAAGCTCGCCACATTCTCTCTTCTGATCACTGCATGCGAGTACAGATCAGGGCAATTCCTCACATAACACACCCTCACCCCGGTCACCACTCCAGAAGTGAGCTAAGCATCCATTTTTGATATAAAGCTGGTTTTCTGAGAGAAGAAATGTAGTGATTGGGCTACATCCTACCAGAAATAGGATCTCTTCACGTATTGTATTCCTTCAAACCTTTTCTCACTCAAATTATTCACAAAGATTTGCCAGTTCATTCCATCCTTTTTTGTATAGTACTTCTATAGCCACTTTATAATCATTGCTTGGTCGAACTTCTCCAGGTTTATCATCCCCATTCCACCTTCTTCCTTGGGTCTACAGACCTTGTCCCATGAGAGAAGGTATATTCCACTCTCCTTTCCCCCTTTCCTCAGGAAAGCCCTCCTCTGATTCTCTCCATTTCATTTAAGGCCCACTTTGGAAACAAGAAGGCATTAAAAAAGTAAACTGGTAGTGTTGTAGACACTGGGTTGATCAGCACCACTATTCCACCTTTACTCAATAATGCCACCTGCAAGCCATGTAGCCTCTGTTGAAATTTATCTATCACAGCCCTGAAATCCTCCTCTTGAAATATAGCGGGTATCTGAGATACCTAAATGGCAGATCGACATATGGACACCCGAATTCAAGGGCAATGTCCTGGATTTAACTGGAATCACTTGAGATAACTATGAATTTAGACTTCTCAAAGTTGATTCTCAGTCCAAAGCTTTGCCAAAGATCTCCAACAAGAAGCCAGAGTCAAAAACATATATATGTTATATACATTTTTCCATATATTTAATATTTCTTTATACAACTTAAATTTAATTATTTTCTAACTAATTGAATAGTATTTCCTATAATGTGAACAAACTACATATTAGTTTGACATTTTATCTTTTTTATAGAAATGTTAAAATCCTTCAAATTAAGTATATCTTATAAGGTCATAATAATAGTTATATATTGAATTATAAAATATAATTATTTATTATTTTGAAAATGTCATTCATAATTATTATTTCATGTTTTTTTAAATTGGTGTCTTTTTATTTGAACTAATTCTTTAACGTATAATTGAATTGTCATTAAATATTAAGCTAAACTTTCTTTAAATTCAATGTAAAGTATTAAATTGGAAAAAATAGAGATAACTGAATTTTTATCTTTTAATCATTAGTTAGTAGGCAAATTGCACATAGATCCTAGATACATAACCATTTTTATTTGAAAAGAATTCATGGCTAATAAAGAGAAAATTAATCCCAACCCCTTATTTTTCACTTACTTTTGAGCCTCCTCAAAAGGCCACATCATCACTTTTATCTTGACTGTTCGATCAATTTTTTTGTCGAATCTTAACCATTCATTTTCTTAAATTTATTGATATTTTACAGCAACATTTATATGGTTATTAAAACATAAGCATATGATTGGTTGAATTGGTGTTTTGTGTTTCATATCTGATTTAGTGAGAATAGTTGTGAGTTTATTTGTGACCATCAGATATTAATCAGATGATTTCAATGAATCATGGTGCAAAGTTATGTTCAATTATTAATACCAATATTTAATGAAGAGTTCACTCATTAAAATATAAATAATTTTTCTTTTCTTCTTTACAAATTATAATTCTTGATGAAATATTTTATTTCTAATGTTAAAATCATCAAATATAAATTTGTTGGAATTTTCTCTTTATTTTGAGTTCAATATTGTTATGATTTCAATTTCTTTTATGAAGAGTTCACTCATTAAAATATAAATAATTTTTCTTTTCTTCTTTAAGTAATTATTATTCTTAATGAAATATTTTATTTCTAATGTTAAAATTATCAAATATAAATTTGTTGGAATTTTCTCTTTATTTTGAGTTCCATATTATTATGGTTCCAATTTTTTTTTAAATATGTGAATATTAACTATATAAAAAAAGATGTACAAAAATGATATGCTCATTAACTTATATCTTATACCTTATTTTTCATTTTTCTTTTAGCATTCTCAAGAAACCTATTGTCAATTTTATCTCGGCCGTTGGATCAATTTTTTTTTAAATATTAGTTTTTCATTTAAATTATTATCACAATATCACATAAAGACATATTGTTAAGATTCCAACTTCATTTTTTCTTGATAAAATGTGAATATAGACGATATAAAAGAACATGTAATAAAATGATAAATTCATTTACTTTTATTATATTTTTTTACCTCTCTTTGAAAATTCTCAAGAGAACTATTATCAATTTTCTCTCACCCATCGAAGCAAAATATTCAACAAATCTTAGCTTTTAATTTAAAATTTTATTATAATATCACATGATTAGTTAGATTAATGTTCAGTGTTATATTTCAGTTATGTGAGAACTATTATCTCAAACAAAATTTCGGAATATTGAAGACTATATTATATTACTTAATGAATTACAGATTTCATAATAACATATGTGTAATCCATATCATTTTAACATCTAAAAAAATAAGAAAAATAACGGTGATAAATTTTTGAAGAAAATGAGTCATGTTATATTTTCCTATGAAGAATATATTTTTTTTTCATATATATAATATTAAATATAATAATTATTTTTTTTTATAAAGCTAATCATCTATAATTTAATCTTATGTAGTTTCAACAAAAATCTTTGAAATAAATTATCGTGCATTTTATTTTTTTGATCTCATTCATCTAAGCCTGATTAATACTTAATTTGTTTTTCTAATATAATATGTCAAGAGATAATGACATAAGAAAATCAAAGACAACAATTTTGAATTCCCATATATTATTTATGTATTATGAATTCACAAACTTTAATTTTGAATTTTCATAATTATAAGTTATATATTATTAGATTGAAATAACTATTTTGAAATACTCGCCGCGAAGCGCGAGCATTATCTTAGTTTTTTATTCATGCTTTATTTCTACCAATATGGTATTGTTCCTGTACCCCCTATGATTTATTTTTGGTTCTGTCCCTGGTCACAAGGACGAGTCCCTGTTTCTCCATCTCTCTGTGAAAAGCACGAACTCACCTCCGCTTTCTTCTCCATCGTTGACAGAGGCTTCTCCAACTCTGCCTCTTCTCCGCTGGAGGAAATAAGACGCATCGCTGGCCGAAATCCGCTTCTTCTTCCCACTGCTTTACCTTTCTCGAATTCTAGCCAAGCTATTTCGAACGAGCTGAGCTGGCTCGAATTAGATCGAGCCGAGCTCGAGTTTGCAAGTGAGCTCGAAAGTTGGTGTGAATTTGAGCCGAGCCAGCTCGAATATGAACCGAGTCGAGCTCGAGCTTGGTCTAACTCGGTTCCGTTTGGCTCTGCTCGTTCATATCCCTATTGTAAATTGACTGAGCTAATACAATTTTATTTTTTTAGAGTATACTCTTATGTCCTTCAAATATTTTCAAAAAATACCGGTTTTGTCGAGTTTCGAAACCACAACCTCTTGAAAGAGGAAATAACACCTAACACTCTCCTATTAGAGGAGTTTTGACATAACACAAACAGTTTTTATTAATTTTGATTCTGGTAGTATATAATCTAATGGACTGACAATGTGAAAAAGAGTACTTGGTATGTGAAGTAAACAACCCTAAAATAAGAGAAAACTCTCCCTATTTTACAACCCTAAAATATCCCCAGTCAATAGCCGTGCCTCAATTGTCTGTACAAGTGCTATCAATTTACAACTGTAACTATAAATAATTTCACAAAAATACCCATCAAGGAACGATGTAAATCGGCCAATAGTTTCAAATAAGATTCAAATTGAACAAATCAAAGAAACCAAACCGCCTCAATACAATTTACTAAATTATGTACTTTGTGCGGCTTCACCCGATCTAGGGAAGAACGGCTTCCATTCAAGATGGCTTTTTAAAGAATCCAAAATCTTAACCAAAGAGGCATAAAGGAAAGGTGCAATACAGAACGCGCAAGCAAACAATGTCATTACGGTTATAAATGATTTTCTAGGGGTATTTTTGTAAAATTCAATAACTTAAGTTCATGCATGTCAAAAATAAAGTATTAATAATAGTAAAATTTGTTCATTTAAATTGTGTAGTTTTGCAATATGGGTCGTTACATATAAATTTTAGATAAAATGATAGATTTAATAAAGTTACAGTGACTGAAATGCAAAAGTTGAACATTATTACGTTTCACCTCCTTCACTATCCCTTGGGGCTGTTACATGCAAATTAATACAGAATTGGATCATTTTAGAAACTGATAAAATCGTGGGTTTTTATTGCGTCTTAAACCTTTTTAATGCATGCTAACTGGGGTTATAAAGAGTCAAGTCCGATTCTTCATTGGGCACCATCTCCTTTGGTTTTCTTCACATTTCTCTTCTGGTTCTTACTTTAGCCATTAACAAAAGTACCTGATCTACGTGGACCAAGTAAAAAGGAGTAAATAGCTCTCTGACAAGTAAGGTTCTCTCTTCTTCTTTTTTTTTTTTCTATTTTCATCTAAATCCTTTATATTTTGTTTCTGCATCTAGACCCGTACTATAGTTTGTATATTATTATTAGTTTTTTTTGTTGTTATACATAAAATCATATTCTAAAACTTCATGCACAGTTGTAGATGATTACATATAACTTCTATTCACTTTAACCCCTAAAAAGAATTTATATTACGTTGGGAGACCAATTGAAGTATTTAACAAAGTTTTGAGTTAAAATATAGTAATCAATGATTTGTTGACTGATGTGACATTTCATAACAAATGATATTTTTTCTTTTTGTACTACATATATTGTTTACTGTTAATTATATATAATATCAAAATAATTATTTGATGAGTAAAAGAATAAGGCTAAGATATTTCAAAATTTATTATAATATTATAGTTGAGATTATACTTTTTCTTTATGGTTTCGGGAGTGAGTGCAAGACAAGTTAATTAGTTGAATATGAATATTAGTATGGGAAACAAATCATTAATCATTATAATGAGTATTTTTTTGGTTTTATGACGGTTTAGAAAATATTATTTGTAAATAGAAATATGAAATGTAGCCGTATACGGGATGATGATACCGTCGCTGCTTAGCTGCACATGGGATAGTGCTATCATGGTCGTTGAATTGGAAATGAAATTATAGCCGCGCATGGAATATCGAAATCAGGACCGTTTTATTTATGACAAATAGTAAAAGAAAAATTAAAAAGAAAACAATAACAGAAAAATATTTTATTTATTATTTCGGATAATTTATTGCTATAATATTTATATTCTTTTAGTAATGACACCGAGCTTGTATAAACCTGGCTGAGTTTTCTTTTACTCATCTCATTGATTTTATGTATGTGTGAGGTTAGAAACGGTAGAGTTCGGTTACAGGCAAGGTTGCAAATAGCCTTTAGCGGTGTGTTGCATTTAGGATTTTCATATAGCGAATTGCGTATAGCGCATATGTTACGGAGATATATTCTTATAGCGGATAATATATGTAAATATTATTTGTGAACGGACCAATCCTTAGTTTGAACGGGCCAGCAGATTCAGAATCTGTAGAAAAAGAAATAGAGATTTGTTCGAACGGACCATCAGTTCTTTCGAACGGACCTATGACGGCATAAATTCTTTCCTTGCTTGTTCTTTCCATTCTTTCACCCTCTCTCTCAATTATAAATATAGGGGTACCCATACTCTATCCAACACATAACCCTAAGCCCTAGAGGTAGACGTCAAATAGAGTGAATAAGTTTCCCTAAAGTTATTTCCGGACTCGTCTAGCTGAGTCCGCGGTTATTCTAACTAGTCTGAGTTCGTCATGGATACGAGTAGAGGAACTTCACCTTTGGGGATCTAGAAGTGATCAATTACCGTCCTAGTTGAGCAAGGTTTTCGAGGAGTCGAGCTTCAGAAGTGGAAGGAGAAGGAAGCAAGACGAAATTTTATTTCAAACCTACATCCGCTTCTCTCAACCGGATTATAGTAATCCAAGGTAAATTTTAAATGCCAACCTTGTACTTTAATTTCCTTATTAGTGATAATAGGGCGCGTTAAATCTGTGTATCCCGCTGCAAATGTATCATACAAGACACAGATTCCCCTAGAGTGATATCAGAGCAATCGTTAAAGAAATAATCGTCGGTATTCTTAAAATTTTGTAGAAATTCTTGAAAAATAAATTATCAAAACATCACGGAAATAGTTTCTTAATATAATATTTGATAGTCTGATTTTTCGGAATTTTGAAAAATGATTTTCCGAAATCTGTTTACGAAAATAACTAAGATTTAGAATCTGAGATCTGGACAATCCTTCAAAAGGACCATAGATCCGTTGGAACGGATAGTCACAGAAAAACCCTTATTTTCTATTTTTTCAAAAATTTAAAATAATATAGTATGAGACTTAGATTTGTGATTATTCCAAAATAATAACATCTCCCAAAATGCTGCCTAAAATAAAACCACATCAACCTCATTTCTTTAGTCTCACAACCATTGTTTCCAATTTTTGCCAAAATTTTTTTCCTATAAATAAATCCCTTCTTAATCCATCCCTTCTCACACATCCATTCTCTCTTCTCTAATCCATTGTAAATACCATTCTCTTCTTCTTCCTCTTTCTCTTTCTCCAGGGATGACCTGATTTAGGGTTGTCCAAAATCTAATTTTCTTTTTGTTGTGTTGAGACGAAAGAGAGCTAAGCTTCTTCAAGAGAGAAGTCTTGTTCTAGAAGGAGCGAGATTTGAAGGAAGATTCAAATCAACAAAGGAGGCTCTAGCTTGAATCTCCATCATTTGGTTTGATTAATTTTCTTTTATTTTCCTTATTTACTTTCTCTCTTTTGTTGAATGAATAATTTGACAAGCACCACTACTACAAAAATATGGTCTAGCCACCAATTTTTTTGTGACAAAGCAAATTTGGTAGCTATTTATGTCATTTAGCGACAAAAATATATTTGTCCCAGAATAACAATCTTCTGGGACGAATAATGGCAAATTTTGTTTCTTAAAACCCTTTCAATGATTTTGTCCAAAAGGATAAAGCATATAGTGACAAATTTTCGTCCCTGAATATTTTAACTAATTGGCGGCAAATATTTGTCCCTGTACTTTGAATATTTGCAACTAAAATTGGTTGTGAAAACCTTCATTTATACTGTGACCAATTTTAGTCGATAAATTAGAATAAACTAGAAATAAGTAGCAACTATTTTTTGTCGCTAATTTGGGTGACAAATAATAATCACTAATTTTGCAAAACGAAAATTGATTTGCAACCAATTTCAGTCCCTGATTTGGCTAGATATTTTTTCCCGTATTATTTTCTTTTATTGATGTACTATTTCAGGTGACTAATAAATAGTAATAGTTATTATTTTTACAAAACTTAAATTAATTTGTGATCAATTTTGGTCCCTGATTTGACGGAAGATATTTTATCAATACTATTTTTTAGAGGTGGCAAATGGACGGGTTGGGCCGGGTTCGGGTCGGGTCATTTCAGGTTTCGGGTCGTTCGGGTCACTGGTCATCGGGTCTTGGGTTGTTCGAATCTTGGGTCGTTTGGGTCTCGGATCATTCGGGTATCGGGCCGTTCGGATTTCGGGTCATTCGGGTCTTGGATTTTTCTGGTCTCGGGTCATTCAGGTCTCGGGTCCTTCTGGTTACGGGTCAGGTGGGTTCGGGTATCGGGTCATTCAGATTTCGGGTCATTCGGGTCTCGGGTCATTCGGGTCTCAGGTTTTTCTGGTCTCGGGTCATTCAGGTCTCGGTGGGTTCGGGTTACCGGTCAGGTAGGTTCGGGTTACGGGTCATTCGGGTTTGTATTTCGGGTAATTCGGGTCTGTGTTTCGAACAAATTTGGTCTGCGTTTTGAGCAACTCAAGTTTGTATATAGATAGATGAAATATCGAAAATTTGACTTAATTTTCATAGCTCTTAAAATCGGGATCGGAATCGTTCACTGCCTGTGTAGTGAGAATCGTCCGACTCGGACCGGAATCGGCCAAGTCGAATAGGATTTTTTTTTAAGTATTATTTTAAAATTAAAAAAATTGAATAAAATGAAAAAAAATATTTTAAAAATTATAAAAATATGGAAAGATTCAAATAAAATATGATCATATATATATTTGGATATATCTATTATATATAATATCTTTTACTATATTTTTTATTTAAGAGGGGCAATGAAAAACATATCGTTAAAGTGTGCTATTTTTTTTAATATTGTATCAATATAATACACATATTATTAAAAACTTCAACCAATAATAAATGGACACATAAGCATGTGTTAGAATTTGTAAGAGGAAATAGTGTGACTATATACATAATCTTTATTGCAAAATGATTTTCTGTGGCAGTGACAATACATGACATGAGTTTTTGTATGCAAATGCAATAGAAATACAGCAACTAAGGGGAGCACAAATGGCTATAAAATATTTATCATCAAAAGATCCCATGTCCTTTTATCTGCACACCCATCCTATCCACACCCTTTCTTCTTCTTTCTCTTGAAACCTCGACGCAGCCATGGAAAAAAAACGAAGAAAGAAAAGGGAAAAAATCGAAACAAAATCAGAAAAAATTGAAAAAATCATCGATGAACAACTCGGGCTCAAATTAAATATATATACATAATATAATTCTCATATCTTAATCGGATACATTTTAGATAAGAACATATATTCATAAAATATATGATAGTAATATAAAATTAAGACATCTAATTAAAACAAAATTTTAGTACCCCTAATAAAATAGAATATATATATATATATATAATATAATATAATTAATAATTAATAAATAAAATAATAAAATAATTTATAATCTTGTAAGGGTCTCCATCTATATTACGCGGATACTTCAGAAATCCAGTCGTATCGCATCGGATATCGACATCCGTATCGCTTACTCGGATATCGTATCGAATACGTCACATAATGTATCATAATGTTTTATTTTAAAATAATAACGGATACGATACCCTAGATTTTTTTTTATATATAAATTTGCCGTATTAGTATGATAGATTTTTTTGAGATTTTTTTTTATAATACGTCACATGATGCGTTTCTAATTTATGTATATTGAAATTAAAAAAAAAATTCGGTTTTTTTATCTAACTTGAGTAATATATATTTTTTGCCTACCCTTTCTCTTGGCGCCAGACCAAATTTTGGCCAAGTTATTTTCCCCCCTTTCGGAACCCACCCTTACCACTCCTCTCTGACCTAGACCCGTGCTCTCTCTCTCTCTCTCTCTCTCTCTCTGCGTATCGGTCCGCACTCCATGGCCATGGTCCATCTCGCCTCTCTGGCTACCACGTTCGTGCTTGTGAAAATCCTAGCCGAAATCCAGTATTCTCTCATGCCTGCTCGCCTTAAAACCTAATCAAGATTTGTTTTTCTCCCTTTCTAGTTCTCTTCAATTCTCCTTCGAAGAACCCTAATTGCCGAGACCTATGTGTCATTCCTTTCCGAAAACCCTAATTGCCGAGACCTATGTGTCATTCCTCTCCGAAAACCCTAATTGTCAAGACCTAGACATTAATATGCTCTCTCTGGTGCTCACTTGGGATATGCCATTGTTGCTCTCTTCTTCTTCTTGAGGTAAAATTACACACTTTTCCTTGTCCAATTTTCTATCTAATCAATTCTTGACATTTTAATTGTTTGATTCCCTCTATTTAACACTTATTTCCATGTTTTTGTAACCAGTCACTATTATTGTCAATCAATAGACTAATTTCTGTTTTCTGGTTTCAATATGTGAAAGCAATGGTTATTTTGGTACCCTCCTATTGCAAGTTTCCTTGATTAACCTTTCTCTACTTAATTTCTTGTTGCAATTTGTTTTTTGAATTAGTGGAGTGTTTAGTTTTCGAGAGTAAAGATTATAACTTTTAAGGTTGTATATATTGTTTATCTATGTTTGATTTGGAGAGGAAGGAAATTAGTTAATTTTGACTTTTGGTTGCTCCTACTGGTATGAGAATAAAATATATTGGCTATTAGGTAAAGCTGATTCTTTTTCATATATACAATTCAAATTCGATATAAAATCCAAACCCAATTTTGAGGTTCCATTCTTTTTTAATTCTGTTCTTATTTCATTGGACCTTTTATTCAAATCTTATATGAGGAAATTAGTTCCACCATGGATATGGAATGAAATAATTTTTTTTTATTTTGTGAAACAACTTATATAAATAAACTTTTTTTTGATGTACAGATGGTGCTTCCAATTACAATAGAGGATGTGAAAGGAGAAGTAAAAATATTAAAACAATTAAAAGGACATGAAAATGTCATACATTTCTACAACACATTTGAAGCTCATACTTACGTTTATATTTTCATTTAGTAAGTATTAAATATTTAAAATTGGAATAATCATTTATTTATTATATTTATTTTTGAGTTTGGATTATAGTACATTTTGAATATTATTTTTGCTTTGTTATTATTTAGGAAACTACCTTTTTAAATCTGCTAAAGAAGGATTCGCCCCTCTCAAGGCTACTGATTTTGGCCTATCTGATTTAATAAAACCAGGTTGGTAAAATTTGTTTTGCTCTTTCTTGAATATTATAAGAAATACATAGTACTTTGTAGGCATCTTCCTACATGCTAAGTACATATTTAATTTTTTTTACAAGAATAATTTGTTTATACTTATTATTGAACAAATATCAAATATAAAGAAATGATAAAAAAGAAATCAAAATCACATTGTGATTCTCCTTGCTATTTTGTTTGTTGTTCATTCAGGGTTTTCACTGTGCTTTATGCTTCTAATTGTTTGCTTCAAACATAGGTAAAAATATTCTTTATTTACTTGTATTAGTTTTATTAATAGTTGTTATACTTAGAGCATAATTTGATATCATGATAAGATCAAAAAATAATTTGTTATCATGTAAAATACTAAAAAAAACATATCCATTATCATTTGCAGACTGTCATTCTTAATAAGTTGAAAAATTAAAGTAAAATGCCTCCAAACAATATATATTATTGGATGAATCTTTTCAAAGGGAGGACCTTTTCTAAGAGTGTTTCGTGCCGGATTTAAAAATTGAGAACTAGACTACATGAGTATGAGTTAACATTGTCGTAATGATTTCCCAAAACGTTGATGTATTTACATCTTTTTTTTTTTTACTTTTTTTTTGTCTGTTTAATATTTGAAGTGACACTATTAAAGATAGTAAAAATTATGTTTCAGGTGCCGGTGTTAAGACCCGAGAGGTTGATATGAACGGTGTAGTACAAATTTATTTTTGTACTTGAATTTTGAAAAGGGGCATGTTTCAAAAGAAGTGAAAATAGCTCAGATTACTATCTCGATCATATGTGAAATTTTTTATTTTATTTCAATATTGTAATTTTTTTAAAATTTGATTGATTTTAGTGTAAATTTCTACAATCGATTAATAATACAATTTGAGGTTAAAAATATAATTTTAAATTGTTGCAACGTGTATTAATATTTATGGTAATAGAACCAATATAATGGTTACACAATAGGCAGATCTATATTCGGGACCATTTTTGGTTGCTATGAGATCAATCATCAGGGACCAACTTTTGATCCAATCGGATAATATAAGGACAAAGTTTAGTTGCTAAATAAGTTTACCAGGGACTAAATTTGGTCCCAATTGTTAGCTGCTTTGGGACCAACTTTAGTCGCTATCGTGCCATTTGTAGGGACCAAAATTTGTCACTAAATAAGTTAACAGGGACCAAAAATAGTAGATGACAAATAAATCGGGAGCAAATAGTAGATGACAAATAACAGGGATTAAAGCTAATCCAATGCAGATCAAGATTAAATCTAGTAACTTTAAATATACCTGAATTAGTTTTGATTTAAATTGGAATGTGTTTAGGGATTGTTTGATCATTAGAAACTTGGAAGAGTTTCTCGTTTGGTTGAATAAGGTTTTAAATCAGGTATTTGTGAAACTTGAAAATAGAAATTTTTGAGTAGATCTAATATTTGAGTTATTTGCTGATTGATTTGTGGAAATAAATTGGTCAAGCCTTGCTTTTTGAACTATTAGAAAAGTTGATACTTGTTGTGATTAAGGATTTACATGTTATACAAATTGTCATAATTTTCCTACTTTTTTATTAACTCTTAAAATAAAACAACAAAAAAATATTTTTCTTTCTTTTGTTATTGTCTTATACTTATTCATGTCCTCTTAAACAACATCATTACACACTCTTTTGCATTAATTTATTAAACCTTAGAATGACATTAAACGCTTAGCACCTGAGAATTGATTTGTGAACTTATTTTGCTTAACTTTTTGTGTTCGACACTCTAAAATCAATTTCCACATATATAATTTGTGAATGAATTAGAAGACTTATAAATATTTTTGTTAAGATTGTGAATTGAAAAACGATACGATTTACGTTTCGTACAAATGCCTTTCGCATTTGTAAGAAATGTAAATACTGGGACTTTATTGGGCTGAAGTCCCGGTATAACAATCAAATACCAAAATAATTTTGGTTTTATTCTTAGGTTATACAAAATAATTCAAACAAAATATAAGATTTTAGAGGAGTAATTAATTTGAGTTTTAGAAAACATAGAGTTTAGAAAACGATAAATTTGTTAGATAAGTGCGACACATTTTTTTTTTTTTTGGTTTTGGTGAATAATAAATTAGATTAGGTTGGGACAACAATTTCATACCCGCATGCCGGGTTCCATCTAGTAAATATGAATATGTAATTATATGCCAACTATGTACGGACACATAAAAAAATATTATAATTGCAACTATATACGGCCACTTGCATAGGATCAAAATACTCAACAGAAAATTACAAGAAGAAAAAAGGCCATATATTATGACTAACTACTAACGAGATCTGGCTGACCACGTTAGGGAATAAAAAGTCACCCTTACAAAACTTCATCTTGTTAAACAAAACTCACTCAGATCTATTCACTTCTTCCTTCAATACAATGCAGGGCGTCCGCATACACAACAAATCACTTGTAGAGGTCCCTTCTTCAGGAGAAAAAATACCACTATCCTTCTTGGACGCACGATGGATCCACCTACAACAACCAGTTCAAGAAATCTTGCTTTATCCAAATTCAACACTCTCCTCTTCATCTCTCGATTCCTTCAAATCCTCTTTGGCTCTCGCGGTATCTTTATTCCATCCCCTTGCTGGTAAACTCACTTACCAGCCTTCAACAGATCAGCTCATCGTTGATTGTTTGTCTGTTGGCAATGGTGTCTTCGTCACAGAGGCCGAGTCAGATTTGAACATCCACCAGCTTGCAAGCGAAGAGGTTTACGATGTTGAATCCTACATGAAGCTCGTGCCGCATATCAGTATGGAAAAGTTGCCCGTAGCAGTTTTTGCTGTTCAGATCACGAGATTTGTCGGTGGGGGTGTATCGGTGGGAACTGCACTGAACCATTGTGCCATGGATGGAATCGGGTTCTGGCGATTTATGGAAACATGGGCCAAGATTTGTTTGAATGATAGTACGGGATTTCCATTCGGTCTTGACACGAATCATGATCGGTCTGTGATTTTGCATCTTGAGAAAGAGGAGGTTGCGCGACAGTTTCTACGACAACTTGCACCAGATTTACCTCAGGTGAAGTTTCTGTCATCCTTGGTCAAAATTTCTTAGTTTATATTTTCTGTTGCACTGATTTAGTGTGATTCACATATATTGTAATATCTATTACCCTAAAAGTTGAGGATGAACTCTTTTAGAAACTATATATTGTGGACCAATCTGAGTCCTGACACCCCGGGGTGGATCCGGGGGGGACTAAGGGGAGCCCCGGCCCCCCCTATGAAATTGAAAATTTATTATAGGTCCTTAAGGAATTCAATTTAAGTTCTTTATAATGCTAATTTATATTTAGATTGTTTAATATACAAAAAGAAGGAGGTTATATAAGTAAAAATAAAAAGGTTTTCCGCCAAAAGGAAGGTTATACATGTTAAAGTGAAAAGCTAACATAAAAGCTGAAAAGTCTATACCAAATTTCTTCATTCTAGGACAAAATGTAGTTTGGATTTATTGTGTAGTTTGGATTTACTTGCCTAGTATGACTCTATAATGTATATAGTCAGCTAATTTAAATTGACCTTTGACTGTTGAATCATATTAAATTTAATGTCAATTTATCACATATATTCAATAATTTGGTATGCAATCTAAATATTTTCTAAAATTAATATTTTATAGTTTTTTATATGAAATTTGAATAATATTTTCTAATGTTCATTGAAACTTTTTATAATATCTAAAAATAGCAGTGCATCATTTTCATCTTTAGTTCTTTGTAAAAATATTATGTTCAACTAAAATTTTAGAGTAAGTAGTAATAATGTCAAATAATTCTTGTATTTTACATTTAAAATATTTGTTTAAGAGCGTCAATAATAAATTTTATAAAAAATGTTTTTTTGCTTTCACTCGAGACTTGCCCGTCGACATCCCCCCCCAACCCAAAGTTACATCCTGATTCCGCCTCTGTTGACACTTTATCGTGCTTACTTGATACATATTTTTATTTGGCGCAATATTTTTTTTTGAGAATACGTATTATGCGATTGTATATTGTTGCTAAAATTAAATAAAGTGTTCGTATTTGGCACAATATTTATATGCATTTATATGCTCGCTAACTCTTTGCCAAGTTCTTGAAACCCACAAATATAAAAACTACACGGGTCCAATGAATCACTGGTGTATAGAAATCGGAATCATATGTGAATACGAACATTTAAACTATGCAATCAATTTCAAAGCTGAGAAAAAGATTGGTATCAAGTCAAGGCAATGAAAGCTACAATTGTGATTTAAAAACACAAGTATTTTATGTGAGGGGTTGTGGCTCTAATGGCCTAATATCTCTTGTTCAATTTCAAAGTTCAAGTTAGAATGGATATTAAACAAATTCTAGAGGTTTGTCAGAAAGCAGCTGAAACATTGAGTGCAGTACCGCTAGGAACTTCACAATACCAGTCAGTTTATATGATAAGGAACTTTTATAATAGTACGATAAAAATTTTAACGTTTTAAAACATTGTAACCATTTCACAGCTCAATACAAAATATAAAGATACTTTTTCAAGCATCATTTAATAGTTTTTGTAGTTCAAGTTAGTTTGTCTTTGTTGTGCTCTGCTTTTACTGAACGTTAAAAAATCAAAATTATAAAGGATAAATTTTATCCGAGGTTATTCAACTTTTCATTTTTCATTTTGACCAAATAATTTATTTAACTTTCAATTGTTCCTTACGAGTCACTTAACTTCAAAATTCTCCCAATTATGTCACTTTGTTAATTTTCCATCACCTACCTTAAACGGAAATGACACGTGACATCCACATCATATCTGCAATAAGCAATTCACGTCATTGCTAACTTTAAAACCTAAATGATCATCTTAAATTCAATAAAATCACGAAAAGTCACTCAACTTTACTAACATTTTACGGGAAGTCCCAATTAGGTCACTCCATTAATTATTCATCTATTTCTTAACTTTACTAATATTTCATGGTAATTTAATAATCATCCTAATATATTTTGTAAAATTCAGTGACTTCTCATGATTTTATTGAATTCAAGATGATTATTTGGGTTTTGAAGTAGTTATGACGTGTATTGCTTATGTCAATAATTACATGGATGTCACGTGTCATTTCCGTAAAGAAATAGTTGGAAAATTAATGAAGTAACCTAATTGGGACAACTTTGAAGTTGAGTGACTTATAGGTGAGTGACCTATTTGATTAAAAAGAGCTGATACTGCACGACGGATATTGTAGCAACCCTGTAGCAATGGTATATAAAAACTGAAAAAAATATATAACTGAAAACAAACAATATATAAAAAATTCATTCATTCTGTAAAACAGATTATATTTTAAAAATGAAAACACTATATAAAAACATATAAACTGAAAACAAACAGTATATAAAAATTCATTCGGTAAACAGTATATATTTTAAAAAATTAAAACAATATATAGCATATATAGAAACACGAGAAAACCGTATATAATTTCAATCCGTCGCTACAGGGTTGCTATAGTACTCGTTCGTGATTTCTCATTTTTCTTGATTAAAATGTGAAGTTGAGAGACTTAGGGTGAAATTTACCCAAATTATAAATTAGGCCAAATTTTACCACGTGTACCCCTACAAAACATCATAATTTCACGTATACCCCTACGTACAAAAAGTGAAATATCACCAATAAATACCCCCACAAATTCACTTAAATATCATGAATACCCTATGATATATTTAGTGTTAAGACTAACCTTATTTATTTTTTTATTTTTTCCGTTTTTCTTTTATATAAATATGGTAAGAATTTATATTGAGTCATTTTATGTTTTTTTAGTTTTATATTTATATATGGTAGATTTAAGATGAATATGTTCGAGAGAAAAAACTTATAATTCATTAAAAGAAATTAATAGAAAATAAAAAATAGTATATAATAACTATTTTATATTTTTAATAAAGCAATTAATACTATTTCATCATTATAGATGTTATTTGGCTGACAAGTTTTGACGGAATATTAACGGTAGGGATATTAGTAATATTTTAAGAATTTTATAGGGGTATTCATGGCATTTGAGTGATTTTTAGAAGCACTGATGATATTTTACTTTTTGTAGGAGTATACGTGAAATTATGAGATTTTGCAGGAGTACATATGAAATTTGGCCTACAAATTATAGCCCTAAGATTGGACATGTTTTCTCCATCTGACACGTGTTTAGTTCAGTTTGTTTTTCTGTTCTATTTATAGTTTCAAATTTTTTTTTTTTGTTTATCATCATTTTTTTTGTCAAGTGGTTATAAATTTGAGTACGGAATTTGAAGATAGTCAGTTCGAATCTCACGTCTCATATATTTTTTAACTTTTTCCTCTTGATTTTTAGTTTGGGCCGGGTTTTGCTATTGCTTTTAAGAATGAGAATTTTATAATATAACAGTATTAAACAAACAACAATATTTATGCTCACATATCATCTCAAAACATTATATATATATATATCTATAATGTATAATAAGTATTTCTTTTATCATGCATTTATTATTAGGTATAATTTCATATATATTTTCAAAAACATCAAAATATCGTGTGTATCCTCTATGAAATTAAAAATATATATACAAGAAGCAAGTCTATATATGACATTCAAACTTTTTGAATTTTCAAGAAACATCGACATATTTCAAATCTCAAAATTTCCTTACAAGAGTATATAACATGAGCAACAATATTGATGCCCATACATCATCTCAAAAATATAATATATGCCTCTGTAATATTTCTTGCATTATATATTTAGTATGAGAATTTCAGGTATATATATTCAAAAACTTTTAAATATCCCGCATATCATCAATTAAATTGAAAAAAAAATACTTTTTACAAGAAGCAAGTCAACATCCAAACTTTCTGTGGGAAAATTTTCAAGAATCCCTCAACATTTTTTGAAATCTTGAAATTTGCTTGGTTTTTATTTTCTTCTTTTTAATTTTTTCCTCATTCGAAGCGGAGCGAGGGTGCGCTTTAGTTTACCATATATACAAGGAAATTCAGGTTCATTTTCAGCTTGACACCTGTTCATCAGAAAAAAGAGGATAAATATAATATTTATTACATGTTTACATTAGTGAGTGGAGTTGTGGTCGGGCAGTGCGGTTTAGAACCCAAAGACCCGGATTCAATTCTCGCTTGGAGCAATTTTATTTTTTAGTTTTGTGAGTTTGACACCTGTCAGATAGAAGACAATAAAACAGAATTTATTACAAGTTTACACAGGTGGATGTGTGGGGTAGTGATAAGGTTGTCCGGTTTAGAAGTCAAAAGAATCAAGTAGTTTTATTTTTTAGTTAAAAATTTTGTCAATAGAAGGTATAATAAGTTATATTTTTAATTAATGTCATCAAGTATTTCATGTTTTGGTGGTCCTTTAGCATGAATATGGACTTATATTACGCGGACACTTAAAAAACTCGGTCGTGTTCGTGTCGGACAAGACATTCCTCGGACACACCACGTGGCATGTTAAATATTTTATTATTAAAAATCGTCAGGATACTTCTCATATACTTCTCAGGACACTTCGCAGACACGTGCATTGAGCTTGTTAGGGCAATTATTGCACTATTTCATCATTCTCGTATTTTAGAGACTAGTCCATCTCACTTTTCTATTCCAATAATTGTGGGACTACACATTTAAAGTGAATTTTGATTATTTACTGTCAAGTTTTCATACACAAACATGTAAAACGTCAAATATCTTATATGTACATATAAAAATGCAACTTCAAATGTTATATATATTGTATTAATTATAAAATATTACGTATAATTTTCTAATTATAAGGCAAAAATATTATGTATAATTCTTTAAAATAAAATAAAATTGACATAAATAATATATACAATAATTAAATTATATATTTTATTCAGAAAAATAATATATATATATATATGTATATATATATATATATATATATATATATATATATATATATAATGTGTCGTGTCCTGATGAATTTTGTGATTCGTTGTGTCGCCGTGTCCGTGTCTTGTCGGACATGACACTCGTGTTCATGTCCGTGCAATATAGATATGGACCCATGAAGCATGAGTTTAAACCCCAATAAACTTTATTTATCACTTTTTTTGAGAAATTTTTAGATATCGAATTCGAATTACAAAATGGCTCACAAAATACAATTTCAATCTATTACAATAATCAAAATATCATCTCATTCTCATTTTTTTCATTTATATTTAATAAAAGAGATAATTATATGTATTTTCATGTAAAAGTCTTAACATATCATGAATTCATATAATATGGAGAATATAAATTTTTACTATTATTTTTGTGCAATAGACAAATCGTAAATGCGCCTCTCTCAAAATCTCATGTTATATGTCCAATATACCCACAGAAAATGAGAAATGTAGAATATAAAATTTGAAAGACCTATATATCATTTCTTAAGCTTATTTTCTCCAGTAAACAATTACAAATTTATTGTAACCTTGCAAAAAAAAAAAAAAAAAATCTGACTTCATGCCAGTGGCTGATTTTGACCCGAATCCTTGGGAGGCGGGGGAGTCATAGTGAAAAATACAGTAAAAATCTTTGGGGGGAGAGAGGGCGGGATACATATAATATATAAATTTATCACAAAATAAAATAAAATAGCATTACCATATATATATATATATACTAAAATTTCAAAATCTTGGGAGGGGGGGGTTGCCCCTCCCTGTCTCTACTAAGATCCGCCACTGCTTCATGCATAAATATACCCCTATAAATGTAAATATACAACTCTTATGTTTTCAACTTTGAAGGTATAGTTTCATTTTTTTTTATTTTTTTTGGCAAAAAGTTAAATAACATGAATCTACACAAATTGGAATATAAAATAAAATATACACACTATTTTTGTGACACAATAGATATATTATGATGAAAAATCGTCTTATTAACATTTTATGGTTCTCTAAGTTCTTTTTCAATATTTGGATATAGCTATACGAAAATATATTGTTTAAATGTAAAACTGTATTCACTGCATCCTGAAGCGGAGCGAGGATCCCTAGTTATACATATCAATATATCATGCACCATCTTTTACTTGTCTTACATAAGTTGCACTCAAGATGAAATCCTTCCATTACAAGCCTTGTGTACATTTAGCATGAATAATATAAACCTGAAAAACAAAGGGATATGCATATGTTTTCAAAAGAAAAAAAAATGGAATACATGTACATGGAGAAAGTTTTGCAAAATATAGAAGAAGTATACAAGTTGTAGTTTTGGTCGATCCCACAGTTTTTCTCTTTCAATCATAATCAACCCACAATATAAAGGACAAGAACGAAAATAAATAAATAACTGAAGTTTCCCCTGCGGTTATGGACACTGACGGTATGATTCTACAACTTTTTTATACTAATTTCTGTATTTTATTTAATATTTATTCTCATCCCCTCAATTTTTTATGGACATTAATTGATTCTTTATTTTGTCTGCAGCTGCCACAAGTTAAAAGCATCGGCTCAAGATCCTCTCATAGCACGTCAGACATTCACCCTTAAGTTAGCCGATATACAAGCCCTCAAACGACAACTAGTCCTTCAGTCTAAACCTCCCATCTCCACCCTGTCATCCTTTGTCGCAATCGCCGCTCACTTCTGGGTCTGTTTAGTCAAATCCAAAGTCCGCTCAAATAAAAATGAAGCCACGTCACTTTGGCTGCTGGTCGACCTGCGATCACACTTCAGCTCCATCTCAAGCGAAAATGATGCATTTTTTACAGGCAACTGCATTCGCGGAATCCAGGCCAAGTCAACTTGCAAAGACTTGACAGGTCCAAATGGACTTGCATCTGCCTGTGTAGCAATTACCCAAGCCGTGCAGACAGTAAGGGAGGAGCCGATGAAAGGGGTGGATAATTGGCCCGAAGAGTTCAAGAACCGACCGATTGGGATGAGTTTTATGGTGGCAGGATCGACCAGGTATGGCGCGTACAATGTTGATTTCGGTTGGGGCAAGCCAGGTCGTGTAGAACTGGTGTCCATGAATTATGATGGGGAGGTGTCCATGCTTGCCGGACAGGAGAAGGGCTCTGTGCAGGCAACCGTTGGACTTGCGCATGAGCACATAGAGATGTTTTCTAATGCTTTTATGACTGGATTTTTCAATGGAGAAATCCTAAAGGCAATTAATAAAAAAAAAAAGATTTTTGCATCCTGTATAACTCTGTTTAGACAAATGTGAAGTAAAAGTAGGTTTATTAGTCTGACACAGAGGCTCTACATATATTGAGGCAATTTAGCATGGTAAATTGATTGAGAAAATCTAAACATTTTTAAAATTTTATAGGATGGACTCATATGTTCTTCACATATTTTCAATGTATATCAAGTTTATCAAGTTTTGAACTCACAATATCTGTCAAAAAAGATGACGCCTAACCGCTCCTACTAAAGGAGGAGTTTTGACATAATAAAAACATTTTTTCAGTTTTTTCTCAATTTTAATACTGGTTATAATTTAATGGACTAACAAACAACAATTGCAAAATTAAAAAGAACAATAAAAAGAAATGGTAGTAAGAATTATAAAAAATAAGTGTAATTTCAAAACTCTCTCTTCTACAACCCTAAAATATTCTCCAGTCACCGGTCGTGCCTCGATTGTCTGTACAAATGCTATCAATTTACAATCGTTACAACAAATAATTTCACAAATGTCTGTCAAAGAACGATGTGAAATCGACCGAAAATTTTCAAACAAGAATCAAATCGAAACAAATTAAAGAAACCAAACCGCCTCAATACAATTTACTAAATTCTGTACTTTGTGCGGCTTCACCCAATCTAGGGAAGAAAGGCTCCCTTTCAAGATGGCTTTGTACGGAATCCAAAATCTTAACCAAAGAGACCCAAAGAAACGGCGCAGTACAAAATGCGTAAGCAAACACTGTCAACGCCCTGACAATTCCACCTGAATACCACGGATAAGCCATGACAAACAATGCCCCAGCTAGCCCTAGCCAAGTCGTAAGAACCGCAAGGGAAGGAAGGAGAAAAACACTAATTACTACAACCGCAAGGGCGAGAGAACCCAATAAATATAAAGACCAGCCCATAATAGGGTGGACCGTGCGAGGTATGAGGAAAAATGGAACCGTATACGTTGCTAGAATAGACCACAACACAACCATTTTGAGTATTATTTGCATGAACATGGAGCATTTTTCATTACGCCGATTGTAGCATGTCTTTAACAATGTAGGTTTGGCTAACTTGGCTATGATGATTATGGTGATGTATAGTATGGCCTCAAGTAGCACCACCGGTAACTCGGGAGCATACCTGGTTGGATTTAATAAAATGTTATCAAATGTTGTGGATGCATTTAGATTTACGTATTCCAGCTAGTTATTTGCTTAAGCAACTAAATTTGAGATGGAATAGGGACACACAACAACTTTGACAGGTACATGATGGTCATGGTACCTATCTTACTGAAATATATATATATATATATATATATATATATATATATATATATATATATATATATATATATATATGTATATCTGTGTGTGTTACAATATTCTAAATATTGCAACTTCGTCTATATTACTGTCAATTAACACTGATTTTGCAATATCTTAATATTAACCAATTTGACCTCAATTAAGGTCAACCATATTTATACAAGAGAAGAGGTAACAGAAAACCGCTAGTGGTACAATATGATTCGTAAGTATTTGACCCCGACAGAAATGGTAACAATCCTTTTGGATGGTACTAGTATGATATCTATTAGTCTTATACATTAAACATATTGTGCAGTTAGTTGAACATTATTGTGCCTTAAGCTAACATATCGGTCTGGCAATAACATATAAAGAGATCATGTAATTATTCCAATATGTACTCACCCTAAATTATGGCGGCGTTGCTCGTGCCATGAAAGGCCTAGAGGCAGCACTGGCCAAGACCACCAATACCAAGGTTTGAACCACGGTGCACTCGGGAATGTGATTACACTGTTCGGTCCACACGGTACATTCCATTTAAGTTTCAAATCTGCAAATATATGGCATGATTAAACACATAATACACTCACAATTACATCTTCACCCTTTTGCAAATGACACAATTTTCTGTCATTCACAAATTTACACCAACCTCTCTCATACGGCAACCATGTCTTTCGCTTTTGGGGTTATAATTTCACAAAGAACCATTCAAAAATAACAAACATGTGATTTACGAAAGGCAAAACGTGCTTACAGTAGTAGGAAGCGTCCATCTGATAACCGAGAGGAAGGCGATATGTGCCATTAACCTTGCTCCCATTGGTCGGTGGATGAAACATCGGCGTGTCAAGCAAATCCGGAAAGTAACTCACGAGAAAACCCTGATCGGCGCCGTCGGTGTTACGACGCCCGATTTCTAGCTCGTGAAGCATATCGTTAAACACGTCCTTGGAGGGCTTTAATTACATGATATGAAATGTACAACCGTTATAATCAAATAGTAATTTAAAAAATTTAAACATTCATTTGATTTAGATTGTGTATTGAATGAGTTATTTTTTAAAATGACCTTCGAATAAAAAAGATTTGCAAAAAGAACATTTTTATGTTTGAATATGGAAAAAAAACGTTTTTGAACTCTAGGAGTTCAAGATTTGAATTTTGGTTTTTTATATTTCGAACAGTAGAAGTTTGAAATTAACTTTTGAACTTTTTTCGCTGATTTGTGAAAAAAGTTATTGCGTACTCCCAGAGTTCAAAATAAGAAAAGTTATTCTTGCAAAATCTTTTTATTACAAGATTATTTCACAAAACAACTCCAATAAATTGATCATGCGATAAAATTCATACCTGAAGAACGAAAAGGCCCGTATGGAAAATACAAGGGTTGATGTAAACAGCACAGAACTGTCCGCATTGAAAGAGCTCATCAGTATTTTGCAAAAAGAGGTTGTCAGAGTCGAGCATCACGACACGATCGTACTCGACCAGGCTCCATGCGTAGAGCTTGTTCATTGTTAGCTTGAATCGCGGATTGAAGTTGCCTTGAAACTCGTAAGGATTCTTTATGTTCTCCACGATTACCACTTTCAATCCATCCTCCTCTCTCCTGTTTTGATTCAAAATATTAGTTTTTTTAAGTTAAATTCATCAAAAGGTTGGATAGATATAGTTTGTTGATTTGAGGTGGAGATGATAGGATTTGAAATATAGTATGTAATTAAGAACATAGAAGCAAACACTTGTTAATCAAATCTTTAATGTTCAATTTTCAATTTTTTAATCGAATTTAAGATGTGTTATCTATTTGATGTCAAAATATTATGGTTTAATTTGTTTAAAGTATGCAATTTTGTCAACCAGGCCACCGGCCCACCAGTATCAAAATCTTCACAATTATTAATGAAAAATCTTGACCTCCTACCTAACATCTGCCCAGATTCAAACACAGGATATTTTGCAAGGTCATAATAAATATCTTAACTTTCTAAAATCTCCTAAATATCCCTACATCTACATATTCATACCCACAATCTATTGAAAGAAACCGTCCAACCATGTGAGCTTTAATGGACCAAAGAGAACTCATGTGTCATGTTACTTGCACAATAACGTGCCAATGGTCTCTACACAACATGTTGTAATAAAATACTACCTCTTATTTTAGTTCAAGAAAAGAAAGAGAAAGAGAAAGAGAAAGAAAACGTGTAATGTTGTAAGGTCAAACACGGTATGATTCCAGCATATAAAGTGGTAAATCCAGTTCTACTCGTTTGAGCACAATACAAGGAAGGGCCCTCATCTCAAAATGTCTCTGTAGATTATATTAGATTTCCAACAGCGACAAACTCAGATCTCACCAGAAAAAGAAAATAGAAATATCAGAGGATCTTTTTCAGCAGTACCCTTGCAAAATGTTATATGTCATTCATGCTCCTACTAAAAACATAGAAAATATCATTTATACCCTAACAAAACTTAAGTAACATTGGCCCAAAAAATTCACAAGCTTTCTTCGTGTCATCACGTTTTATGTATGTACGAATAACGAAGGACGAGAACACTTTATGATGTTTTCAAGCAATTACAAAAATATTAAAGAATATTTGATATTTGCTAATGTTTCTAGGGGTACCCATGTCATTTTCTTACTATGAGATTTTAATGTTTGTGGGGGGTAATATCAAATTATCCCATGAAAATGGAAATGAAAATAATAAAGGCAAAGTCAAAAGATTACAGACTTGAATCGGCCATTTCCACTCTGGAGTGTACCAAAAAAAGAAAAACAAATAAATATCAAATCAAACTACCAACTTAGATATCCACACAAATATTAAACTATCTAAACCGAAATTCCTAACTTACCCTCGAAGTAACCAGGTCCTACCCTCAATTCAACCAAACAAATTATTACAATTTTAAATGATTATCTTTCCTGTTCTATTTCCATTTTTTAAATGGTTTTTTTCAAAAAAGACCTTTGAAAAAGTTCATTAATAATTTCAAATTCTTAGCTTTCACTCAAGAATAGAAACGTTAATTTTGCATTTTTTTTAACTTTAAGATTACTTTCAGAAAATAACTCTCTCCTTACTCTCAAAATAACGAGGACCCAAATGAAAAATACCCCTCAAAAACCAAAAAATATCCAACAAACGATAACAAACAAAGATCAAATTCTTGTCTAAATCAAACAAAACCAAACACAAATACCCCAATTAACGTATCTAACCATTCATCAAAAAAGTAAACAAAAATATAACGATACGTACATTGCTTGGATCCATTGATGGGGGACGTCTGAAGAAGCAATCACGACTCGATCGGCCTTGACTTTGAGCTCCGAAAGCTTTCGCATCATGACTCGCAAGGCGGTGTAGAACTCGTAATCTCTCGGCGTGCCCACGTACATCATCGCCACATAGGCATGTTTGTGACTGGATTTCGCCTCATTCTCTTGTCTCGCGCCGCAAACGATTGTTGAGAGCAGGAAAATCGCAATTAAGAAGAAATGCCTCCTGATTGGATCTTGCCTCATTTTGAGTGATTGGTTTCCTCCTCTTGGAGGAATTAAGGGAGAAAAACAGAGAGACTGGGATTTTTCTCTCTGCTTTCTCTCCTTCTCTGTGTTGTGGAGAGGAGATGTGAAATGGGGTATTTGTGCGGGGTCGATTCGATTCTCTCCTTTGAAACAAAGTGGAACCAGGTAAAAGGTTGTCTCTTCTCTCCCTAGGTCTGAAGAGAGAGATGGAGGGAAAGAGGGGGTTGCAGGTGTTTTATAATGAACCTACTGGATGTAATATACTTTTTTTCCTTGATATTATAATGTAATGAGTACTCATAATGTAATATACTAATGTTATTTTATAATGTTAAGGCAGAAAATGTTTTATTAAGGCAAGTTCGATCCGAGATAAGGATGAATAATTTCAATTTAATCCTGATAAAATAGAAATATTATCATTGATGACCATGTAAAACATGTGAATCTTATAATAAAAAGACGACTTTACCTAAAATATTTTAGTTTGGCAGGGCTGTATACGATACTTTGCTATCTAAAAGTATATTTGAAATCTTGCCTGAAAAATTGAAAAATAAATAAATTCAGTATTTATCTGTTTCACATAGGTGTCCAGCTTTGACCAGCTCTAATTTGCTGACCAAGTTCATGCTGGGTAATGAAGAATATCTATTTCTTATTTTTCTCAATTTAAAACGCACATATAAAGAAAAAACAGGTTTTTTTAATAATTTTTCTTTTGAGTTTTTGTTGGTTCTGAATTTCGAAGAACAAGTCATAAGAAAATAGTAATAATTGGGATAAATCTAGTTGCTTGAATGGAAAGATTCTCATGAAATTGGATATTGAAAATTGAAATTCGGGAGGATTTTGAGGGATTCTTTTTCTTTGAAGTCTTAAATCATCTCATGTGTTTCTTGCATTACGTTATGATTAATTTTAAGGGAGCTGATACTGCACGACAGGTACTGTAATGATCTTGTAGCGACGATATATAAAAACTGAAAACAGTATATACAAACATATGAACCGAATACAAACAGTATATAAAAATTCATTCTATAAAATAGTATATATTTAAAAAAAAAATGAAAACAGTATATACAAACATATAAACTGAAAATAAACAGTATATAAAAATTCATTCGGTAAACAGTATATATTTAAAAAAATGAAAACAGTATATAGCGTATATAAAAACATGAAAAATATTATATAATTTCAATCTGTCGCTACACTATCCTGACGTGATTTCCAATTTTCCTAATTTTAATTGAAGAAACAATATAAACAACTCAAATGATAACATCATTATCATATCACAATTCACACGCGTCATTTTATTTCCTTCTTTTTCCACCGGATAAGCAAAAAAGAAAGGTAAAATGGAATCCTGGACGGAAGCTTCACCTTTTTTTGAATACTTGCTTGAGGGGAAGCTTCACCTTTACTTTTGTTACTTTTTTCATTGGTTTTATGCCATACAAGTTATAAAACGTCAATCGTTGATGAGGCATCTCCTCTTTCTTTATATACATAATTGATATCGAAGAATAAAAATGAAATTTATATTTTTTATTTAAATATAAAATGATATCTACTATTCAAAAAAATACTAAAAATGTTTTTTAGGCTTAAAAATATTGAAATGCTAGAAGTTAGACTTCGTTCAAATTAATAATTCAACTTCCTATTGCTTCATGGGAGATTGAATTCCAAAAGTTATAATCATTGTACTAAAATAATAATAACATAAATAACTGAAACTTGATTAGTAATATATTTTTGAGAAGTTTAAAACTTAAGTGCATTAGACAAAACTTATTATGCCATACTACAAATAGAGATCGGTGCAATTGATAGTATCGGCTATTATGATAAGGAAATAATTAATAATTATTTGTGCATATTCTATATTCTTATGATTTTTTTTTTTTTTTGCTCATATATTCTTATGATATTTTTTGAGTTTGGAAAGGTGATATTTTGACAGTGAGAGCATAGAAGCTCCGTCTCGGCCCAAGTCGGGCCCTAAAGCTACCTTATATGACCGGGTCAATCTTAGATCATTTCTTTCTCGTCGTCTGGTAACCTTTCCACTTGACTCGTGTTTAATCGTATTTTGGCCCATTGCCCCTTCCCTTCCACTTGACTCTGTGTATCTGGTCAACTTCGTTTTTTTCTATGATATTTTTTTTAAAGAATCGATTTAAAAGGTATATAAAGGACTAATCTTTTTGTTTGATTTTTATACAAATAGCGTTCAGAACTAATATTTTTATGTTTCATTTTACACTAATAGCGTGTTGGAACTTTAGCATTTGAAAGTTATTAGTGTTGTTTTTTATTTATAAAAAGCTGATCTAACTCATAAAATCTGTTGGACACAGCGGAATCTTAAAGCTGATCTGATTCATATTGATCATAAAGCATGATTTTAATGTCATCATTAATCTTATTAATATTCTTTGCTGATTTATAATTAGACTGAATAAATTAAAAAAATATATAAACAACGTTTGTTAATTCTTCGAACACGGACGCAGAACAGACATACATATTCATGACCAATTAATAATATAATTATTTAACAACATTTTACACACAATTATTATATGAAATTTTTTATAAGATAAAACATCTAATATAAAATACAATATCTGATATATAATATGTTTCCTACATGATAAAACGGTTTATCCTAGAACATTATTATTTTCAAGGCCAACCGAAATGCCCAGTTGCCACCTCTAGGTGTAATGACTTGGGGATGTTTTATCTTTATATACATATTTTGGGTGGTAATTTATTATGCTTTTAATCAAAAATTCTTGTTCAAATTTATTATTATTATTATTATTATTATTATTATTATTATTATTATTATTATATAATACATATTTTGAAACATTAATTACTTTTTTGTGAAAAATATATTATCTCGTTTTAAAAAAGTCAAATCTTCATAGAATATTCACGTTGGTACGGTTGGGTACCTGTGAAGTTTTCGACGGCTTATCCAAGAGTTCTTTTTTTCGCAAAATGGGAGGGATTGGTTTGAAATAGTTTAATCAGTTTAGTGCCTGCGTGTATTGTTGTGTTGTGCTGGCAATAGTGACAAGGAATCTTTCTAGGTTATTCCAAGTTGATGCCCCATTCGCATGGCTCTCATGATCATTAAAAAAAAAGGCAAAAAAGATTGAATATGCTAAAAGTTCTCAATAGGAACCCTAAAATGTTAATAATACACAAATGGTTTAAGATCTCTTCAAATCATTCCAATAATACACAAACCGTAATATTTCATCAATAATTGGATCTAATTGAGTTATTTAACACAAATCGGATAAAATGATTCCTCTATAAAAGCACGTCAACTCATAGCGACGTTTGTTCACTTTGCGGCTCAACACAAGAATCGAGAAATCATCTATTAGGCCAATGTTCGTACACAAAGTTTGTGTGGCGCCTGGCCCACAGGATTAGACAAAACCATTCTCCATCTCTCGCAAATGATGACTTCCTTCAAAACTGGCTGAAGACAAGAAGAATGTTAAGCAAAGAACGGAGATCAACATAGAAGACGTTATGGGCAGCCATCACGTGGAGTGTATGGAAAGAAAGAAACCAAAGGATTTTCAACGGCAAAAGAAGACCGCCCTTGGTTACGGCAGCTAGGTTATCGGCCGTATTGAGTCTATTATGGCATGCAAGCCATATGAAAAATTTCACTTTGGGGGGTGCCTTAAGTTTCCAAACCGCTCGTTGCCATCCACATTTGATCCCGGGGTTAATTAGAAAGTTATAGGCCGATTTTACATCATACTGGCCATTTGAGTTCTACTTCCATGTAATTTCATTACTAGATTGACTTATGGTTGTACTCGTGCTGAATTGATCAGACAAGAGCAACAAATCTTTCATAAAGAATGAAACCACTCGAGGGTTTAAGTCATTGAGTTGAGAGGAATCTGTAATTCCATATATTTGTTCGAGACACTTTGCCTAAATGCCATTTTTGTCTCAGTCTATCTTCCATGTCCACTTAAGCAACAACGCGTCATTTTGAGTTTCTAGATTGACAATACCAAGACCTCCAAACTCTTTTGGTAAGGTGATCTTTTTTCAACTCACAAGGCAATTTCCGGGATTGCATTTCTCGCTTCCTTTCCATAAGAAAGCTCTCATTAATCTTTCTAGTTGTATTATCACCCATTTTGGTATTTTCAAGGATTGCATCAAAAAGGTAGGTATTGCACTTAGGGTAGCTTTGATCAAAGTCAAACGACCACCCCTAGAGAGAAACCGGCCTTTCTAAGCATTAATTTTATTTTGAAATTTCGTAATGAGTGGAAGGTATGCAACCTTTTTTGGTCTCTTTAGAGATAAAGGCATACCCAAGTATGTAATTGGTAACGTCATTTTATTGCACCTTAAGATATGTGCAACTATCGGATGGAGATGCGAAGGGATGACTATTGGGAAGAACGAGCTTTTCTCCCAATTGATGGCCAATCCCGTTAATTCGGAGAATATGTCTAATGCATATGAAGTTAGCTTGAGGTTGTCAATGCTAGCTTCTACGAATATGACCGTATCGTCGGCATATTGGATAACTTGGGAGCCAATATGGGATATTTTAGTGAGCATCAGTTTCACTTTTTGAAAGATAGCTTGCAAAATATTTACTACTAAGTTAAAGAGGAGAGGAGACAAGGGGTCGCCTTGCCTCACCCCCTTTTGATAGTGAACAAATCTTGAGTTTATGCCATTTGTTCTAATGGATGAGCATGACGATTCTAATAGTCTTTTAATCTAAGTAACCCATCGGTCCGAAAATCCCATATTCCGTTGAAGGGCATCAAGGAAACTCCATGATATGTTGTCGAATGCTTTCGCAAAATCAATATTAAGCATTATCGACGGAATCTTGTTCTTGTGAAAATAATGTAAAAGTTCACGTGAGACAAGAAAAGTATTAGTGATTGATCTTTTCTTTATGAATGTCGTTTGGTTCATGTGGATCAAGGAGTTCATGAGAGGTTGCAACCTTGTTGCTAGAATTTTTGATATGATCTTAATAGGAGTAGCAATTACGCTTATTGGCATGTAGTCTTTTACTTGGGTTGGTCTATCCATCTTAGGGATCAAAGTGATGGTTGCTTGATTTATTCTACTCAAGTCAAGAGAGTTTTCATAAAACTCTATGATCCATCTCATTATGTCTTCTTTCATGAGTTCCCAAAACTCTTGGAAATATTCAATTGGGAATCCATCGGGTCCACACGTTTTTCTTTTTTAGATTGCCAGTATATTTTTCTTAGCTTCTTCTTCCGAGAAGGGCATAGCTAAGGGTGCTAAGTCTAAGGTTGACTTTTCAATTATGTGCTCTAGACAAGTCATGTCAGCTTGGTTACTTGGGGCCCCCATTGTTTCCGTATAAAACCTATAAAATGTCTCATTAATTTCATACGGGATCGACGTAGTTATCCCTTCATGTGTTATTGATGAGATGGTATTTTTTATTCTTCTACTCGAAGCTATTGCATGAAAATATCTAGTATTATTGTCTCCTAGTTTCAACCACGTAACCGCCGAACGTTGTTGCCATTTAGATTCGATTCTATTGGCTAGTTCGTGTACTTGTTCTTTTAATTCTATTCTTAGATGTCTTTCCTAATTCCTGAGGTGTCTCTTCTCTTCTATTTGATCTAGTACTTGTACTAAGTATTTAGATCTATTTAGGATTGTGACATCATTTTTGAACTTATCCTTAGCCCATAAGTTGAGGGCTCTTCGTGTGGCTTTTATTTTCATGTGTAAATTCTTTGCCGTAATTGGGTCCGCATTGACCGCTTCCCAAGTGTTTTTTTACTAAATGTTTTGCTTCTTCGAACTGAAGCCAGAAACGTTCAAGTTTCCACGTTCTTTTCACGGTAGATTCGGTTTTTAAAGTAAATTTAAGTGGTGCGTGATCCGAAGTTGAGATGGGAAGGTCAATTAAAGCCGGTGTAACATTTAAAGAAAGAAAATGGTGAGAACATAACACACGATCTAGTTTCGTGAAAGTGGGGTTTGGACGTCCATTGGACCAAGTGTACTCTCTTCCTACTAGAGGGATTTCATGAATGCCTAGAGCATTTATTGTGTAGTTGAATTCAAGGATCGAGTTTAGGGAATGTCCATCTCCCGTGGACTGGCTTGGCATTCTTATATGATTAAAATCCCCAACCAATATCCAAGGTAAATCAAAAGATACATTGATGGTTTTTAGGTCACTTAGGAAACCCAGCTTTAACGATTCATTGTTTGGCCCATAAACATTAGATAAAATGAATTTAAAATGTATAGTCGAGATTAATAAGAAATCGTTCGGCCATGCCGTTAGTAAACCTCCTTTGGTGCCCATTGCGGCTTTAAATTCATAATTGTTAAATTTTGGAGGGCAAACATGGTTCATGTCAAAAAAAGAGGGAGCCTCCCACTTCGTTTCTTGCATACAAATCAAGTTACAATGTGAGTCCCTAATGGATTCTCTCACCACTTTGCACTTGTTTACATTTCCGAGTCCCCTTACATTCCAAGATACAAGAGAAATATGATTAAAGAGTCTTACGTTCATTAAAATAACAACAAAAAGATCTACTACAAAACGTAAATAAAGCTAACTTCTAGTAGCTTAAAATAGGTCATTCTCATCTCGGTAATCGACCTCATCGAAGTCCTCAAAATCAAATTTCCCGTTAAATTCTTGATTATCCACTGTTGAAAGAAAACCACATATGTTAGTGGAATTTTCATTAATGGATGAGTGCTTATTATTTATGTTCAAAGAACATAATCCAATGATCCTCTTTTTTATTTTCTTAGCTTTTGATTTGGTGGAAGGTTTTACTGGCCCATTGGCCTTGCTTTTAGATATTTGGCCCACAGCCATATCAAGATTTTTTCTTGTATTATAAGGAGGAAATGCTTGGGCCGGCAGTTCATTTTGGGCCACATTAATTGGTTTCATGCCACAAAACTCTCTAAAAGAGTTGCATTTTTTGATATTAAGTACAGATTGATTATTAGACTCTAATTCTAATCTTTCTATAATTTTGGCTTCTTTAATTGCTTTTTTAAGACTCTTTGACCCTTACCTGATGGCTTAAGTTTATTTTTAATTTTCTTTTTAAGTCGGGCCGGTTGGGACCCATCAGCAAAAGTTACCTTTTTAATTTTCCTATTTGATCTTCTTAATCCTAAATTAGCAAATTTTAAAATGGGTGGGATATTTTTAATCCTAAATTAGTAAAAGATTATTATTCTTAATCCTAAGTATTTTAAAGATTAGTATTTTCTTAAATGACACAAATAGTATTTAAGAGTGATTATTCGAATTGAACCAACCAAATCTTTTGTTTTAAGTAGGACATTTTTGAGATTTTGTAGGACATGACGGGAAATTTTCCCTACTATAACCCAACTCCTTATTTTTCACCTCATTTTGAGCCTTCTTATTAAGTCACATTATCACTTTTATATCGACCGTTCAATCAATTTTTTTTTTCAAATATTAGTCATTCATTTTCTCAAATTTATTGATATTTTATGACAACATGTGTGTGATAATTAAAACAAAGTCATATAATATGTTGAATTGCTATTTTGTTTTCAATCCCTGATTTAGTGAGAACCGTTATGAATTTGTTTATGTCCATCAGGTCTTAATCAGATGGTTTTAATGAATCATGGTGCAATATTAATAAAAATAGAATACGAAGAGTTCACTCATTAAAATATAATTTTATTTTCTTCTTTAAAAAATAATAATCTTAAGAAATATTTTATTTCTCATATTAAAATCGCCAAATATAAATTTGTTATAATTTTCTTTTTATTTTGAATTCCATATGGTTATGGTTCCGATCAATTTTTTTTCTTCCTAAAATATGTGAATATAGACTGTATAAGAGAATATGTAAAAAAAATAATATGCTCAATAACTCATACCTTATTTTTCACATCTCTTTGAGCGCTCTCAAGAGACCTATCATCAATTTTCTCTCGGCCGTCGGATCAAAAAATTTCTCAAATCTTAGTTTTTAATATAAATCATTACCACAACATCACATGATGATTTAGATTAAAGTTTCATGTTAAATCTCTAATTACGTGAGAACTATCATATAAAAAAAATCAGAGTATTGAGAACTATATTATTTTAACAACTAAAAATAATAAGAAAAATTGCAGTGACAAGTTTTTGAAGAAAATGAGTCATGCTACATTTTCCAATGTTAAATATAATATCATATTTTCTTTGTAAACATCATGTTGAATATAATAATTATTTTTTATCTTTTTTAAAGTTAATTATTTATAATTAAATCATGCGTAGCTTCAACTAAAATCTATGAAATAAATTAATCTTGCATTTTTATTTTTCTGATCTTCTTCATCTAAGTCTTTTTAATACTTTATTTATTTTTCTAATATAATATGTCAAGAGATAACGGTATAAGAAAAGAAAATCAAAGAAAATAAAAAAAATGATAATCTTTTAATCTTAGAAATCCTAATGCAAACATAAATTGAGATCATAGATTAATTATCGTGGGTTGTTATTTTTTATTTTTTTTATAAATTTATCATTTGTGTTATTTTATTTCTCATATGTAAATTTATTTGTATAGAGTTATCCGTCCTTACAAAATTAGATGTGATATAGAAAATATTTTTAAATGAGTAATAAATTGATAAAATATCTTATGATGTCAATCAAAATGATTTTAAACATATCCAACTTACTTAACTTAACATAATTATTATTTATTATTTATATAATATGAATCATTTGTAACTTTTATTTTGAATTTTCATAATTGCAATTTATACATCATAGATTGAAATAAACAATGAATTTAAATACTCGCAGCAAAACGCGAGCATTATCCTACTTCATATTTATAATTACTACTATTATTATATGGGGGTTTGACTTAGATCAAGAAAATATCTAAGCATAAGAAAAACTTATATATACATACATACATATATATATATATATATATATATATATATATATATATATATATATATATATATATATAGAGAGAGAGAGAGAGAGAGAGAGAGAGAGAGAGAGAGAGAGAGAGAGAGTTTTGCTAATAAGCTAATATTATTATCAAGGAGTTGGTACTAACAATTTGTAGATCCTTTGGATCTGCTTTAATTTGTGTGCAACCCTTTGTAGAAGAAATTGTAGGTATGTTTTGATTGAATTTAGAGATTAAAGTATTTTTGTAAATTTAAATTTTATATGAATTTTAATTTGAAATTTATTTGTATGGATTATGATATGTGAGTTCATTAATTGTCCGGGTGTCCGTATTACTGTATGTCATCTACGTGCATTGTGAGGGTAGGAGCATTATTCGAGTCACTATATATTTTCCGTTAGTTGAATGTAAATGCTAGGACAAGTATTTTAGGCACATTATTCCATCAAAAACGTGAGTTATATCTGCATTATGATTATTGACGGAGATTGACTATATTTACTGAGAGGGTAAAAAATATTTACCCCTACTGATTAATACTTAAGAAAAAAAATTGAAAAACACTAGTTTGACACCATAATTCCCCCAACTAGTGTATTTACTTAGTAGAACTCAAAAAAATTGAAGGAGAAGGGGGGAGAATACATAAAACTGCATTTCTTTCAAAAAAATTCATCACTAAAATATTATTAATATATACCATTCTATAAATTTCTTATCATAAAACATAACAAATTTTTCTGAGCTAGCATCCATCGGGGTGTCCGTATTGTTGTATGTCATCTACGTGCATTGTGAGCGTGTAGGAGCATTATTCGGGTCGCTATATATTTTTCGTTAGTTGAATGTAAATGCTAGGACAAGTATTTTAGGCACATTATTCCATCTAAAACGTGAGTTATATATGCATTATGATTATTGGTAGAGCTTGACTGTATTTATTGAGGGGGTCAAAAAGATTTACCCCTATTAATTAATGTTGCAGAAAAAAAAATTAAGGAGAACGGGGTAGAATACATAAAACTACATTTATTCCAAAAAATTTCATCACTAAAATATTACTAATATATACTATTCTATAAAAATCTTGAGAAAAGAGCATGTCCCCCCCCCCCCCCCCACCCCCAATACAGCTCTGTCCCTGATTATGATAAAACCCCCACCAAAATATGTTTAGTCTTTCTTAAAAAAGTATATTTAGTCTGTTAGCACTTTTGTCATAGGTATGTTTCTTACCATATATTGATTTAAAAAGTCCAACTCTATGCTGAAGGAAGCAACCGTAAAATCTGTAAATCAGTGTTAATTTTGCATAAATGAGGTGTCGCAATATAGATAAGTATTGTTTCATAAAATTTGATTTAAGCATAAACATAAAAGATTAGATAATTCTAGTAATGTAAAAGCTTTTATGATTTAGATGTACAATTTGATGTACTCACTTGAAGTACATTGATGATTATTATGTATATATATGTGCAAACAACACTGTTTATTCTTCAAGTGTCTGGAATAAAATGTCCTACTTATTTTTTTAATTGAAAATCGAGCTCATTCGCAAATATTCAATTGCTCAAAATATTCAACTGAAAACTGATTTTATAATCACAAAAGTTTCAAATGAATAGTTAGATTTCAGTCAATGTACAAATAATATTAGCTCATTTTGCTACCTTACATTGTATCAATTACATGGTAAATAAATTATTATCGAACATGTCAATGTAATATGTAAGTTTATTTTATAAATAATGTAAGAGAAGTTACGATTTGTAGCCCTTGTTTCTCATCTTGGTGATTTACCAGAAATAGTTTGGTTGGTATGTGACCAACTTGCAACACCAGTAGTGGTCAAATTCACGGGGTGGGATGATGAACCTTTTCTTGTGACCCAGGAACCAGATCTCACACCCACCTATGCACAATGGTGCCAGTTACGCGAGAGAATGGAATTTATGGCAATTCAACAACAATCAGGTACCACTTATAGACTTTTTTTTGAAATGGACAAAAGAAAAAATTAATTCAGGAAATATTCTAGTTTTGAAATTATTTGTGAAACTAGACATTTCGCCTCATATCTGAGCGAAAATCAGTTATTTTCGCCCAGAACAGAGGCAAAATACCTATTCTCTCATTTTTCCCCCACTCCGCCTATTAGCGTTAAATCAGCTATTAATTAAGTTATAAAAAAAGACTTTTTCGCCCAGTTATGGGGCGAAATTTGAAAATTTTAATTTTTTTCCATAATTTCAGGTTAGAAAGAATTATTAACGAAACGATTAAAAAAATTGAAAATTTCAGTATTTCGCCCCATATCTGGGCGAAAATTAATTTAGCCCAATAATTGAGCAAACAGACTGAGCCCAAAAAATCATACCAAAAAGCCCCAAAAAATTTAAAAATAATATTTTCGCCCCAAAATGGGGTGAAAATTAAAAAATTCAATTTTTCCTACCCAGTTAGAATGAAATTTTTTGTAATTTGTAATTTCGTTATAAACTGGGTAGGAAAAATTGAATTTTTAAATTTTCGCCCTATTTTGGGGCGAAAATGTTATTTTTAAATTTTTTGGGGCTTTTTGGTATGATTTTTTGGGCTCAGTCTGTTCACTCAATTATTGGGCCACATTAATTTTCGTCAGATATAGGGCGAAATACTGAAATTTTCAATTTTTTTAATCATTTCGTTAATCTTTCTAACCTGAGATTATGGAAAAAAAATTAAAATTTTCAAATTTCGCCCCATAACTGGGCGAAAAAGTCTTTTTTATAACTTAATTAATAGCTGATTTAACGCTAATAGGCGGAGTGCGGGAAAAATGAGAGAATAGGTATTTCGCCATTGTTTTGGGCGAAAATAACTGATTTTCGCCCAGATATGCGGCGAAATGTCTAGTTTCCCAAATAATTTTAAAACTAGACTATTCCGTAAATTAATTTTTTTTTTGTCCATTTCAAAAAAAAAGTCCCACTTATACAAGAACTCAATCGAACAACATCCAAATTCCAAGTGAAAAGAAATTGTTGTTCTTGATGAGAACTTCATCAGGGGTTTCATTCAAGGAGATCCATCCAAGATCAATGGCAAACTGGAATCACTATTAACCAACTTCCAACAAGGAAAAACTGAGTTCAATGTGACAGCGGGATTATCGAAGGGACAGTCATCTCGAAGAGACGATGACGTGTCTGAGAAATTTATTTTCCAAGCCCAGAAAGATAATAAAGTTATAGATAGGCCCACTAATAATCCCTCAATGGACTCGACTACTAAAGCCATCTGGGTTGTTAACAATAAGAAGAGAAAATGTGTGGTTCAAAATGGGTCGGAAGATTTCTTGGCCCAAAAAAACCAATCTCTTTCACCAGAGCTTCGCCGGAGTGGGAGACTTCAAAACAACCTCACACACGACGAGGTGACAACCAGAAATCAGCACCATGAAGGAAAAATTGAAGGTCTTTCTCTGGCGGCCAGAAAAGCCCTTATATCCAGTCTCTATGTGGAAGCACCAAAGAAGCAACCCTTGGACCAATTAGCGAATTTATGTGGCATTGATTGGACAATCCCGCTGGAGGATGGAGAAGCGGCGGACCAGATGGCCGGTCAGGTAGACCCTAATCAGGGAAACCTGACATTGAATCCTGAGCTCACTGCGGAAGACATGCTGGTTGATAATCAAAGCGTACATATTCATGGGAGAGGGTGAGAATGGGGGAGGTGGTGACAGGGAAGAAGGGGAATTGATTGCCCATGATCATGATTTTGGTGAAGATGATGATTTACTCGATGAAAGAATGGACGATTCATCGATGCCGACTCTATAACAGGGCCTGATGTCACCAGTGGTGGCGTTATGCCAGAGTGATTGTTGAAGTTATTCAACAACTCCAAGGGGCTCCTAAATCTATTTCCTACTTCTAGTTGCTATGTTTGATAAGTTATTAGCTTTTAGTCTTTTTTTTCTTATTTTCTTGTTTATGTTATGTTCCACTATTGTAAATTCAGTGGCTTTTTTCCATTACACTGCATCCAATTTAGCTGATCAAGAGCTCGCTTTAGCCGGCCTATTAAACCACACAAACAGTTACAATGAATTTAACACACATTAATATTACACCATGGAATATGAGGGGCCTCGGCAACCCCTATGTTCTCAGTTTGATGATATTCAAATCAATTCCGGGTTACTAATATAATTTGTGAGAATGTTGGCTTAGATAAATCAAGTTCAAGCATTAATGACAAGAAGACATTTTTCGAAATGGATGTAATTCTCCAATCTCGAAAGAACTAGAAGACGTCATACACCTCTCAAGTGATCAAGTTTTGGAGTGTTCTTCAGTTTTTTCCTAGTATAGGTTTTGTTCTTTTGAATAATATTTATTTTACACTAAAGAGAGATAAATTGCAATTTTTTTTGTGTCTTCCGTACTGAACGGAAGAAGGTTCATTCGGAATGGAACTTCCGTTCTGAATGCAGTCGTGTTCTCCTCAGTTTTGGTTCTTACACTTTTTCACCTCCTTCCATTATGAACGGAACAGGTTCTGTTCATAACGGAATAATTGATTTTTTAGCCGTTATTCTTGATTCTCCTCATTACTGCTTTTCTTGGTCCGTTCAGAGGGGAAGGATGCAGGATTCTTTTTTTGTTGGCCTGACCTTCCCTCTTTAAAAAGTCAGGGCTCAATCTGTTTTTCTTATCATTTTCTCAATATTCAAAAGCAAAAATCTCTCTCTAGTGCTTGATAAAATTACTCAATAATACTTGTGAGATTAGAGAGAATTTTAGTGAGTGTTATGTTGTTGTGATTGAAAGAGGTCAAGTTTGGTTTCACCGAATCGCTATGGGTTATTGTAAGGCGATCGGTGATTCGAGTTTTATAACGAACACTATTTAGATTAGTGCAATCAAGGAGCCGAAAGTCATACCCAGAGAGCATGCGCTCGTGAACACAACAAGTGCTTCTAGCGAGAATGGGTGGTTACTGCATACGCAACCACCTAGCCGAACTTCGTCAACAAGTTTCAGTGTTCGGTATCTTTATTACTTTCGTTCTTTTACTTTCAATTTAGTTTTTATTTACTTTATTTACTTGAGTTAATTCAACCATCCATTAAAAGTCTAAAATCTATAAAAATTATAAAACCCTAAAAACTATAAAAATCACAATTCCGCATAAAATTAGGCCTATTCACCACCCTTTAGGTCTCAATTAAATAACAATTGACATCACAACTTTTTGAAATTCAATTTGAAATAACGTGTATTTTGATTCATAGCGACTCCTCCAATCAACCGAGTTCAAATCACGTATCCCGACAAGCTTGACGGCAAGAACTGGAATGTCTGGAAAAGATGCATGATGAACGCAATAACTGTGGAAGACAGGCGCAATGAAAATTTTGCACGCCCGGTAGAACGAGTACTTGAGACACGTCGACACTACCATGAGCGCAAAGCCATCAATGGGGACCGCGAAGAAAACGCAATACCTTGGAGTAGTATTGAGCATGTACAAGGAGCGAAGGAGGACTAAGAAGGCGGGCCTCTACTAATTCAAGAAGTGCACGGATTTTTTGGAAGGTTGTGCGACAAAGCGCGAGACTAGGATTCTGAAGATGACGGTAACTTGGACGTAAACAAGGGTCACGGATGTCACGTGCGATCAAACTGTCTACGCAGCTAGAAGTATCGCACGCGGTAAGAGCCGGGACATAAGCCGCAATCAGATCATGAGGGCGACTTCTTCTACTCTCAACTTAGATTAATTCGCTCATTTTCTCTCCCTTTAAAGTTTTCATATGCTTAGTTGTCAAGTGCACCGACAGCAGTGCACACTTCAAGCTTGGGAGAGTGTTTTGCATGCATACACCCGTATCAACATGTATCTATTTTGTTATTTTGCATTCCAAAATAAATAAATATATATATATATATACATATTTTTATACCAAAATTCATACCAATTTTTATTTTCTCTCTTCCTAACAGCTCCCACCGTCTAATACTCTCAACTCTTCTTTTGAGTGACCTCTAATAGGGAGCTGTACTACTCGAACAGACCAAGCCAAAGGAGCGGGCACAAGCTCTTTCTCGCCTCTCTCTTTCTCTCTCTCGTCTCTTCTCGCTTGAAGTTCTTTTCTCTTCTTACCGGGGGAGGGAGGAGAGTGAGGAAGTCTGGTCGCGAGATAGAGGTACCTGTTTCTGTTATTTTGTTTGGTTGGGCTGATTCAATTCTGAATCAGCACGGAACCATTGTTGTTTATTCAAATCTGGTTAGACTAGAGCTTAAGTAAGAATTATCAAAGCTTATCCGGTATCATTAGGTCTGAATTTCATCAAATCAGAGATTATTTGATCCTATAAGGGCAGAATTTTTTACAAATTAGAGATTATTTGCTCCGATTAGGAAGGAATTTCTTTAGATAAGAGCTTATTCGGTATGTGTTTTGTCGGAATTGGTTACTTAAGGGTTATCTAATTACGTCCCAATATGGTCTGAAATCCTGAGCTAATTGACTAAATTTGGTTTGAGTTGAATATTAGTGATGAATATTCCAAGCCTGGTTCACCAAAGCTATCTTCTATATCTCATATGTTCATCAATTAATAAAGATGTTAAACTGTTCGATGGATATTTATGAAAGATTCAAATTTTCGGTGGGTATTACGTAAAGCGATACATTGAATCATACTCAAATGAATGTTTCGTCGTCCAAATGTCTTACATTTTTTATTGGCTATAGCATTCTTAAACTTTGAGGCTCAAATCATGAAAGTGATCTGATGCAGGAACAAATTGAGAAAAAACAGAAGCACTGATTTAATGCTTCTAAACGAAAATGTGAAAGCCATGCTAAATGAATCATCAAGCATGTCGGCTGGACGCTCCACAAAGATAAACTTAATACAAAGGACATAATTCTTAAATGGGACAACTCAATTGATGCAAAATGTATTCTTTGCAACGAAAACTCTGGCCAAACTCGCAAACACCTCGTGTCCTTTTGCGAGAAAATATGGGCAGATGTTGCCATTAAAGCCAATAGACCAATACCAATAGCCGACTCATCGCCACAGGAAATACTACAGAGCCTGTGCAACCAAAAAGAAAATGATTTCTCTCTGGTTAGCCGCGTGTTGGAATATTTGGAAAGAACAAAACGCAAGAATTTTCAAGAACTGTCGAAGATCTCCAAGCTATACTTCGGAATTTGTTCAATACCACTACCGACACTGGCTGCAACACATGACCTAAAGGGTGCAGAGAAACAACCATCACAGAGGATTGCTAGCTCAATTAGACTTAGCTATATTTATATAATTGATGTATTAAGGCTGGCTCTTTTATCTCCCAAAAATTGTACCAACTTATAAAAACACTTTTCTATTTTAATGTAATCCTAGTAGGCAATCGTCTACTCTTAAAAAAAATAATGTAAGAGAAAAGTTTAATTTTGCCCCTTAATTATTTAAGTAGCTTATTTTAATCCCTTAATTTTTTGTTGGTCCAATTTTAATCCCTCAACTATTCAACAAGTATAATTTGATCATTCCATCTATTAAGTGCTGACGTGAAGTGCTGACGTGTCTATTAAACTTGACATGCAACTAATGACGTCGCATATATTCTTCATGTTTAAAGCAAGATTGGACTTTTCTCATAATGTAATAAGTAACGTAAGTTCTTCTATTCCCGTTAAAAAAACATAAGTTCTCCTATTTCTGTGTGATAATCAGCTTGAATAATTTTGAAACCAAGTTAAAAATCAATGCTAAGAGTTGACGGAATCGGCCGGTACATCATATATCTATGCAGAGCTAACGGTTTGGATAAAGCAAGATTTTCATCCTCTGTTTTTGGGGCCTGAATTATATTTGACCTTAAGCTTATTTCCTCCATCTGTATGAAAAAAATAAAAGTTTAAATTTCCAAGATTTTGAATTTTTTAGAAACTTGAAGATGATAGTTTTAAGATTTCAAACATCAGGCAACAAAACAGTACTATGAGATTAAATTGATACAAGAGTAGATGATAGTAACAAAAACCGTTCTAACTGAAATGGACAATTATGAAAGTTGCGGTGAGTTGTAATTTTACCTCTAGTAAATTGATCTTTTGACAAAGCTTTATGATTTCCTGTAAACCTTCTATCTCTAATTGAATCGTCTCTGCCAATTCACCAAGCATTATGCTGACCGATTCAGCCTATATTTTGAGATTAATGGATGATTTATTGCCATATCATATTAATAAAAAGTAAAACCTCTCCAATTTGGAGGAAAAAAAGGTACAAACCTTTTGATAGAAAATCTTCGCTTTAGCTTCAATGTCCTTCATTATGTCCATTGATGCACGCACACATCTATGTATTGACGCTACATTCCCCTACGAAAGAAATATTTAGCAACTGAAAATAAAATAAAATAAGATCAAATCGAATGATATTCCATTAACATACAGTTTTAATTTACCTGGGCTCCTTCGACCAACGGAAGGGAGAGACACATTGTTTCTAAGACCTTGCCAAGCACGGCCACAGCCTCGTTCTGTTGTCGTACGGAATATTGCTCCCATTTCCTTAGCATTTGTACTTGTGGTATCAGAATATGCACTAGTTTCAGCTTCAGCCTCCCCCTTTGCAACAAAACGCGCTTTGCTGCCACCATATTTCGCATTTCTGCGATTCTTAGCCATGCATAGAACATTTTCCTCTGTCATGGCCAGGAAAATGTCATAGTAGAAAAAATATAAGATAAATGGAAACTATTAGTTTTTTTTTTTTTTTTGAAGCCCGTAGGCAATGGAAACTATTAGTAAGTTGAGTTGGATACACAGTGCATGTGACACCATAGTACAGTAAAGTAACATGCCTAAATATCTTTATTAATTATTGTACTAATGTACTAATTCTTTTACTATTTTTTTCACTGGTCTTGCTAAATGGAGCGCTAAAGGTATTACCAACAATAATTATCAAAACCATGGTTCAAGGACAGCCAATTCCGATTCAGCTGATTCGAGTCAGAATTGATAAATTCCGATTTAATTAATACCCGATTGTCATAAGTATATGAATTTTTTATTTTTCATCCAATTTAACTTATTCTAATCTGATTCAGTCAATTCTAAATCGCTATCTCGAGGACCGACGCTGCTTCTGATTCTGACTCCAATTTTCCGATCAAAATGTTGACCACACACCTATTGGATACTCCCTTTTCTGCCATATCTTCAATAGAATTTCGTTTTTACTTATGTCTTAGAGGGTTTTTATAAACAACCCCTAGTTTCTTCGGCAAGTTTGTGGTCAGCTTGGTCAACCTCCTCATAATATGGTATTTATAAAATTTATTTTTTTTATTTTTTTTAATAACTATCTAATATTTTAGAATAACTATATATAATTAAAATATCAATAATCATTAATCTATAATAATTACTTATTTAAATGATCATCTCTCATTAAAAAAATAAATAGCAATACTCATTCTTGTTGGAGAAACTAGGAATTACTTGTAAATGCACTATCTCATCAACCAAGAGATTGTGAATTTAATACTGATCAAGAATATTTTATTTTTCTTTTTCTCAAATAATTCTCCACACATGAGGAGTTAAAAAAAATCCAGAAATTGTACTATATACAATTCTTCAATTTTGCTGGATGATTGACATGTGTTTTTGAAAGAATTTTTGTCGCTTAGGTATATAATAAATATGAAACGAGTCATGTATTGAGTTATCATTATGACCCGTTTGATAATTGACATCAAATAATAAATTTACTAAAAAAATGTAGGCCCACTATGAAGGATTTTATCTTGATCTTTTGCGGCCTTTTAGTGTAAAGAAAAGCCATTTAATAAGATAATATTGTTTTTCTGCTACATAGAATCTATAACCTAATCTTTTTTCCTTTAGAAAAAAAAAGTGGGACCCACTCTTTTATAGTGTATCCGGCCTTCTTCATTTTTTTTTTCATTTTTTTTGCAAATTATTACAATGAGCCACTTAAATAATAATATTCATGCCCTTAGTATTTTAACTCATTTTCCAAATATAATATTAGCTTTCATAATTATTCTTGTATAAAAATTTATTTTGTAAAATATAATTAAAGTAAATTTTCTTTTTATTGAGAAAATTATTTTTTATAATATCTATGAATAAATACATTATACATATAAACAATTGTTTTAGAAATATATCAAGTGTATTATTTCTTAGAAACAAGTATTTTGAAAATATACAAAATTATATTAAGCATAATTATAATATATTACATGACTTAAATTTATCAAAGTATGATCAATGTGTTCTTTTATTTTATTTTATTTAGATAGTATTATATGTATAGTTAATTACATTTACGCATAATTTGAATGCAATCTTTTTTATTGTTGGTATGGAAATTTTATGATAAATTTATTTATAAAAAATATTTCACTATTGAATAAACATATCAAAAATAAAAATAACAACAAAATTAATTTATCTGAAGGTAAACAGCTAACCTCTGGTTACTTACATTTTCTCTTTCTTATAAGAAGGCCCTTGGGCCCAATAGAAAATTCCAATTCAACAAACGAGGCGCATTAAAAGATACCAAATGCTACAGTCCAATTACCGATTCTTCCCTCCCTCTTTTCTCTATTCCTATGTTAACCCAATATATTCGCCATCAAAAGAATCATTAATCTAAATTATAATTAAAAGATGACCAAAAAAAGAAAAGAAAAACTATTAATTGCACCCACTAAAACTCTATTATGTTATGTCAAGCTCAAACTTTGACCCCTCACTAATCTAAATTATAGTTAGATGATTCTAATTAAATACACAATTCAATACTTTTTCATCAAAAAGTACTCAATAAATATGCATGAATATCGCAGTTGAGCATCAAAATTTACCAACTTTAATGTTATAGTTTAAGTTCAATAAATAACAAAACACATATATTTAAAGAAAAGGAAAAGATACATATTTAGATTTTAGATCAACCAGCAATTATAGTTGGAAAACAAAAAATTAGAAAATTCCAATTTTTTCATTTGTACCTCGGAAACAAATTTTCTGCGATCCATTGCAGAGACTGCACGAGCATTGATGAACCGCCACTGCGTCAATCGTGCAATCAGAATTCTTAATCGATGTATCCTCTCCTCCTCTTCTAGGTCCAATTTCTTCCGTCTGGCAAACAACCCCATGACGCTTCCAACACTTCCGGTACTCATTCTCCCACAATCAACACTTTTCCGTCTTGGTGCAGTCGCCTCCGTCTTTAAATCTACTTGAAAAAAAAAATCACTATAATACAATTATATAATTTGTCTTGCTATACAATTCAAAAAAAAATTGTCTTGCTATAACAATTTGATATATTACTATGCAGACCCATATTTCTTTTTCATTTACCAATATCCATTGAACGACCGGGGGAGAGTGCCCATGCGGAGACGCCTCGTCTCGGACTGGGCTTTCTGCAAGCAGTGTCTGCGCAGAATGAAGGGCGTGGTGAAGAATACAAGTTGTTTTCTTTCGGATACATGTTTTTTTTCGCAAGAGAGCGAGAGAGAATAGGGGAGAAAATGGATGGGTCAGGCGAGGAGAAGGAATGGCGGGAAGGAACCTTGCTGCTGTTGTTGTTGCTCGTACTGCGCCGTGGCATGATCAATTGTTGTAGTTTGTGTTTCTTCTTTTGATTTGATGAGAGGTTTGGAATATTGGACTCCATTGTTGAGTTTGGAGGTGGTGAGTAATGGCGGGAGCAGATGAATTGAGGAGGAGAATCAAGGTTCTTGGCTTTATATATTGAGTAAAAAAATGGGGGAGAGAATTGCTCCTTGGGTGTTGATAAAGGGCGGGAGAAACAAAGTGAACAAATAGTAAAACTCCTGGTAATAAATGAGGTCCCCTTCTAATTAAATGAATTTAATATTAATACTAAGAATGAATTTAAAAAACTTATTATAACTATTCTTTTTGAGATATTTGGTCAATAACCTACTTAAGATTGTATTAAAAATAGAATACAAGTATTTATATTTCGGTGGTAGGGTATTCAACCCTTGAAAACAAAAAACAAGAAAGAAAACAGAAGGAAAAAAACAGACTGTATAATATACCTATGCAGGACTATCTAGAAGGGAAAAAGAAGAAGGGTCTTTCCCTAGTGGATCTTTATTTTATAAAAAAATGAAGTAATTAAAAATGAGCATTTTTAAGTACATAAAAAAGGGTAGCCATTAACTACACAGGTAACTAGGTAAATTAGAATAGGTTCAATCTTCTCTCTATTAAGCATAAAAGATATTTTTTAACATCATTACATTACCTCAAATAAGGAAAAGAAAAAGAAAAAAACATGCGTCCTTGTGGCTTGTACAGATGAAATCATGAAATTGTTGAGAAATTATGCTTGAGGGCTAAAGAACCATAATTTGGCAGTCTGCCAAAATATTCAAAATACTCCATAATAAACTATCATTGTTATCATTTTAGTTAAAAACATCCTCTTTTCGATGCTTTGATTTATTTTAACAATTGGAAGAATATAATATGAACTTTGTTATTACTTGTATATGATAAATGTAAAAGGATCATAATCCTTGGAATATTGTTTCCAATTTTTATAAAAAAATAACTTTAATTCTACACTCATGTGGTTAAATTTTTTCAGTCACAGTAAACAGCTATAAAGATATTCAATTGAACATACAAAGGTTCAAAAAAAATGAAAAAGATTAAAAATGAGAAGAGGAGAGCACGTCTGGGGTATTAAATTAGTTGAGTGAAAGCCAAAGAAAGAAACCTGTGGGAACAAAATAGATAAAAAAAAGTTTATCAAAAAAAAATTTTAAAATGAGAAAATGGAAAAATTGCACACACGACCTAATTTAGGTCAGAGTAGCAGAGCGCACGTTAATTTAATTAAGAATAAGAATTGTGTGAGAGTTTGCACGTCAGTATTGGAATGGTCTCTCTATCCTTTCACTTAGGATTTGGAAGAAACTCTGTTCCTATCCAAAAACCTATAAAATAGAATATTGGCATTACTGATGTTATATCTTTCATGTGCTTAGTAAAGAAATTCATGTCAATGTTATTCTCTGTTCGGCTCAGTCCAAACTCTGTTTCCAACTATAAAAAAAATTATCCGAAATATATATCTTATATATCTTTTCTCATACGAGTATATCTTTCATCATGAACATGTGTATGTTTTGTCATGTATCAATATTTTTTTTATTCATGTATCTATACCCAGCTACGGAGCTTGACTGAATTTACTGGGGGGGCCGAAAAAATTTCTCCCTACTGATTAATACTGTATAAAAATTTGGGGGCAACAAAATGTATAGAAATACATATGTTTCAAATTTTTTTCACTAAAGCACTACTAATACATACTAATCTGTCAAAATTTTGAGGGGGCCCCCTCCAATCTCTATTAAACTCCGTACCTGTCTATACCATATAGTTATACCATGTACTAGGGTATCTTTTATTATGCACTAGTAGCTGTATATTCTTTTTTTCCGTATAACAATATATATTTTACTCAATAAATATATATTTCTATCCTGTAATATCTATAAAATATATATCTTTGGTATGTATAATATATCTTAGCTAGCTGATAAAAACCGATTTTTTTCAACACCTGTCAGGTTGAAAATCAGGCTAATTGGTGACGCCAATGTCACAATGTGAGGCTCTAGCTAACACCAATATGGAATTGCCTATCACGTCACTAAGCTTTGTGCCCACAAAATAATTTCGTATTATGCTAAAAATGCCAGAATCAAAATGTAACTACGTTTACCCCCAATACAAATACAAGTTGCTACATTTAAGCGCTCCAAAAATCTTTTAACTTCATAAAAAAAAAATTCAAATTCAGTCTCATGTAACAAGTTAAAAGTACTAAATGAACTTTAAAATCTGAAGCAGAATTTACAATCTCATTTTTTATGCTCAAGTCGAAAATCCAATTACGCTCCTGCAAACTTGTAATATTGAAAGGGTTAAATGTGAAAATTTCCTTGCAAAAAAGTGCAAACACAGCTAGAGTAAACAATTTGAACAAATGAACCAATATATTGAACAAAAAAAACAGATAAAATAGAAGCAACAAACAACAAATATTGTTGTACACTTGACTCGTCTACTCTTATAAAACAATTTCAGTTCTTACCCTGAAAAAAAATCAACAATTGAAAAAAAAAACGCAAAAATAAAAAGAAATTCAAAAGTCTCCCTATAAAACCATAAAAATATAGTCTCCCTCTATAAAACCTCCTTTAAAAAAATATAGTATAAACCATAAAAGAATACGACTAATCTTTTCAGTCTCTCTCTCTCTTTCTAAATTCGGTCGGCTTTCTGTTTGAGCGTGATTTTATCTCCCAAACTGAGAGCGATTCCTTGTGTTTTGCTCCTGATTCTTATGTAACCGCTCAGCTTCCCGTCCGCCTGTTTTTCGACAGACACATTTACCAGCGCATCCTCATCAAATGCGCTTTTTGCGTAAAGGTTCGCCGCCAGGAATCCGCACTCTCCGTCCAGTGCAGAACTGAGAACAAATAATAAAATATTTTAAATTAGTGTGAAAGAAACAAGAACAAAAAAATTGGAAAAAATAAAGGAAAAAGAAAGGAGAATATACGGAGGGGTGAGGCATTTCATGTTGGTAGATTTGATGATGTGATTTAAGAACTCTTTTTCGTCCTTAATTGATGTGCTTATCGCAACCTGGAAAAATGTATTTGAGAGATTAATTAATTAGGAGATCCGACTAAAAAGTAGCACACAATTGCAACAAAAAAAAAATTGGCAATTGCTAAAAAAATCCCCTGCATTATACTGAAATTGCAAAAAGGCCCCTCTATTATTGGAAATCACAAACAAATAAACCCTGATTATTACCAAAATTGCAAAAAATCCCCTACATTACACCGAAATTGCAAAAAAGAAAACCTGCATTATTGCCAAAATTGCAAAAAAGCCCCTACCGTTATTAAGAAGTCAAACCCGTTAGTTTCACTGAAATTTCAGTATTTTTTTTGTCAAACAATTATGATTTTTTCAAATAACTAGTAAACTATGGTGTCATTTCGCAACTCACGGAACGACCTTTCACGCAATTTTCCAACAACCAGGTGCCTTTCCGCAAATTTCCCACCAAAAAGAAACTCACCTTATTCTCCCATTCAAACTTGGCCCACATATTCCTAAACGCCACGTCATCACAATTCCCCGGCAAGATATAATCCATAATATCAATATGTATATCATTCAGCACCACCACGTTCCTCTCAAACACATTACTCGTCTCATACACAATATTCCCAAAAATGACCCCGGTCTCGGTGGACGAGACCTTATTCTCCTCCACTAACACAGGGGCATTTTCGGAAATTTCCCCAAAAGCAATTACCCAAAAAACCCAAAAAAAAAGAAACAAAACATACCTTATTCTCCCATTCAAACTCAGCCCACATATTCCTAAACGCGACATCATCACAATTCCCCGGCAAGATATAATCCATGATATCAATATGTATATCATTCAGCACCACCACATTCCTCTCAAAAACATTACTCGTCTCATACACAATATTTCCGAAAATGACCCCGGTCTCGGTGGAGGAGACCTTGATGCTGGCCTTGATCTGCTTCGAGGACTCAGGGGCGAGAGTGTAATTTTGCGGGCGGTCGACGAGTTTTAAGTCGCCCATGGTCGAGAGTTCCAGGCAGAGGTTTTGGAGGGTGGAGGAGGTGCGGTTTATGACTGTTACGTCTAGGACTATGTCGTAGTGGTGCACCTGTGGAAAAAGGAGAAATTAATTAAAATATTAAAAAAATGAGTTCAGTTCACTCTTTAGGGGTTTTTTTTATCTACAACGTGAGGGGTTTTTATTAAATATCCAGAAAAGTTAAGAGGGTTTTTTTTAGAAATTTCCCTATTTGTTTATGATTAGCAATAGGTGCGGTTTATGTCATAATGATGCGTCTGTGTTGGAAAATGAATAGTTTTGTATGGTTGGAAATGAAATAGATTTTTACTTTTTGGGTAGATGCAGTTGATCTTGAATGCTGAATGATTTATAGAGCTTAGTATTGAACTTAATATGCAGTACAGATTACAGATATTGTTCATCTACACCTGTGTAGCATGCTTCCACATGCGCTAATTAATAAAAGGCATAACAATTTCATGTGCAACCCTACACAATATCAAAATATAATATATATACATGCGATATTCCCTATGTTTTGCAGGTTATGTATGATCTGATACTAATAAAATTAGAAAATTAAACAGATAAAATATCAAGTGAGAGTACTTACCGTAACGTAAGCCTCAGCGTAAACCGGGTCTGAAAACCCGGTAAGCTGCAGGACCCGGTTGAGTCGGTTCGCGTCGTCAGAATCCCTCGTGAATTCACCAGTCGCTCTTTTCAAGTCGTCTTGTACTGAATCTTCCAGCTCCAGCTGGCTCATTCCCTTAAAAGTTTCAAAAATAATTACAAGGTAAATATAATATGATATATTTTGGAATTTGGAAGAAGGAATTTGATATTTTTGTTTTCAGAGGGGTAAATCAGATATGTTTTGAGATTTTGAAGAGGGTAAATAATTAGATATGATATGTTTTGAGGTTTGGAAGGATGAATTTGATATTTACATTTTTTTAGAAGGGTAAATATGATATTTTCAAGTTTCGAAAAGGGCAAATATCAAATTCCGCCAAAAATTCAATCACAATCAGACATCAATTAACAACTAACCCATAAAGCACAATAAAACTTGAATAAAAATGAATGAAACAAACCTTTCGGCTCTTCAAGTGGTAAAAATCAATCAAATCATCACACTGTGCATGGGAAATTTGCGCTTTAGCCCTCAATTCTTCCGTCTCTCTAAACTGCTTTTCAGCCAGCATCCTTGCGAAACTCACTCTACACGACTCGAGCCAAACTTTCCTCAGTTCATCTCCAGTATTACAAAGCAATCTCACGCACATCACGATCCTATCTTTAGAATCATCGTCAATTCCATTGATCGCAAAATTAGATTCCCCCAATTGGAGAATACAAACCATTATTAGCAAAGACTCAGTAAAAGCCTTGTTTGTCTCGGTTTTGGAAGTTTGGATTTCATCGAGGCGTAAAACGAGCTTGGTGAGAGTTGAGGAAACGACTGAGGCGAGAAAGAAATCGCCTGAAAGAATTAGGGATCTCAAATTTGGGGCGTTTTTTTGACCTGGTAAAATTGAAGGGGTAATGTTGAAAGATTCTGACGCGGCGGTTTGAGTTGCGTAAGTACCGTCTGATAGAATAACGGGCCGGCGAGAGGAAATTAGGGTTGGGTTTAGGGTTTGTTGGGCCGGTTTTGAACCGTCAGAAACTTGTTCAGTTTCTTCTGACGAGTAAAACGGCAGCTCGCCTAAACACTGTTTGATTGTAGAAATTGCGGTTTGAACTTCAGTGAGAGAGAGAGAATATTCCCCTAAGATCCATAGAGCGCAAGAGCAAACTCTCGACGCGCGAATCTGGTAGAACGTGTCGTTTAATCGCTGAATCATGGAAACCCTAAGTTTAGGGTTTGTCTCAATAATTTCCCGCACGAAAAGCACTACATCAATTGCTGATGCAACATTTGAATCGCCAAGGAAGTCCATGAGTAAATGCACAACAGACCCTGCAACTTCTGGAAATTTCACAGTACAGGCGTGAATCGCCTTGACCAACATTTGTCTGTATTCACCGCCGGAATCCTTGTCAGACTCGCCGGCCTGAGTTTTCACCACCTCTTTTTTCATAAACAAAACCACCTCATCCACATTTTTGGGGGAAACTAAGTCCAAAACTATATCTAGAACTTTACGCCTCACATCAGGATTTGGGCTCGAAAGAGCCCTCAATACGTCCATTACTACTTCTGACATGACCTCACGATGAGCCGCGCGAAGCTCGTTTAATCGATCAAGTATAATCAATTTCACATTATTGTCGCTTTGTGAAGATAACAGCTGGCAGTACGTGTCAGCGGCGGCTCGAATGGCGGTCGGAGCGGAGGAGAGAGAAACTAAAGCGCCGGCACATTCATACACGACGGCCGTGTTGGGAGAAGAGAGGAGAGATATGATGATCTTGATGTGCTTGCCTTTGTCAGGCCGGTTCGTACGGCATATTTTACGGATCAGCTCCAAAACGGCCATTTGGAGTAGATCGGGCCATTCGGTGACCCGATCTGAGTTGGACAAGAGGTAGAACACGGCTCGATCTTGGCTGCAATTGCACAGCATGAGAAACGCGTTGCGTCTGGCCGACGGATCTTGTTCAGAACCGAGGGTTTTTTCCACAAGTTCAGGCGCGTCGGGCAAGAGCTGCTCGCCGTTCGGCAACCGGTAGATCGACGACACAGCGAGTAACGCATTCCTGCGAATGAACGGATGCCGATGCTCGAGATTCACCAAAACAGAAGGGATCAACGGCTCTAGGATCTCAGGATTCGAAAGCCGGCACAAAAACCTCAGCGTAACCCCTCTAATATACTCATTCGGGCTCTGTAAATTGTTCCTCAGATTCTGACAGATCAGGATCATTTCCGGCAGCACTCTCCCTTTCGAATCCGTTTTGTCGATGATTTCCAAGTACAACAACAGGAGCTTCTGCACGGTGTGGTCTTCGGACGGGAGGACGTAACGAACGATGGTTATAAACAGCTGCGGGAGCGTCTCGCCGTTGAGGAGCAGCATCACGGCCCGCTTCATGGCGTCCACCTTGGCGGCGACGTCGCTCCCTTCTAACGCTTCCTTGATCTCGTTCGCCATGGCCGGCGTGCCCTTGTCGAAATGCACGAGGAGCGTGGATGGTTTCTCCATTGCTGGATCTGAAGAGGAAGAGGGAGAAGGAGATCTGAGATTTGAGATCCGAGAGGGAGCGTTGAGGATTGAATTTGGGGAGGAGAGAGGAGAGAAAGAACGATACAAAGCACGTTGCTGAGTCAAGTGTCAAAACGAGCAGAACGTGTATTGGGCTGGTGATGCTAATGATTTGTGAAGAAATGAATGAAACTGTTAGTATTTTGGGCCGGATTAGTGCTTACGAGAGTCAATATACAGAGAATGTTACATCTTACGTGGATACTTTATAAATGCAGCCATATTAATATTAATAATTAATAAAAGGTTTAAATGCTGAAAATTTTATTGTTTTACTAACCTTCCACGTCACCCTTTTTATTTAAGTCATTAGATCGAAAATTTTTACTTATCATAATTTCAGCCTTTAGATTAAAAAGTTTACCATTAATAATAGGTTTAAATGCTGAAAAATGTACTCTTCTACTAAGCTTCCATGTCACCCTTTTTATTTGAGTCGTTAGATCGAAAATTTTTACTTATTATGTTTAATTTCGACCCTTATATTGAAAAATTTAACATTAATAATAATATTAATATGTTTAAATGCTGAAAATTTTACTCTTTTACTAAGCTTCCACGTCACTCTTTTTAATTGAGCTGTTAGATTGAAATTTTTTACTTATCAGGTTTAATTTCAGCTCTTAGATGAAAAGGTTTACCAGATGAGACAAGTGTCAAACAAGATCTACGTGTCTAGATTTTCCTCCTAGGTTTGTCCGCCTCATTCTCTCCTCTCCCTCTCTCGGCGACTCTCTCTCTCTCTCCCTCTCCCTCTCTCTCTCTCGGAAAACCATAGCATAACTCCCTCCTTGAGAGCCCCAATGTCACGAGACAGATTCACAACAGTCGAAATTGAATAGAAATTCATGAAAATCGATAGAAAGTGAATGAAATTCGACATATTCTTAAGGCCTTATGAAGAAATCAAATTGTTAATATTTTTGGCCGAATTTAATGCTTACGAGCTATGTTTCGTGGATACTTCAAAAATTATGTCTTATCATATCGTATCGGTGAAGGAATTATGCACTAGGCAAAAATATTGGACTGGAGATTAGATTATGAGAAACGCGTTTATTCAGTTCATATATGAATGAGTGTATGAGTGACTAATATATTTACATATATTAGATCGATCATGAATAACACTTCGGGTTCACGTCATCAGAATATGTGATTCTGATAGTAGAACTTGTGAACCAACGAATGACATTCTAAACCGTCCCTAGTGATATGTAGGATATTTATAGAGATAAACATACTTCAGGTAAGAAGCTACATATCCACACTAGTATATTCGCAGACTGGATGATTATGTTCTGCTGATCATGGACATAGGGATGTCAAGTCTGGAATATAGGTACGTGTTAGAAAACACGTACTGGACTGACCACACTATGAGAATATGCATAGTATATGTCATTAGTGATTCTCATATGAATAGTGTGCTTGTTTCTACGACCTGAGGTCACCATGGATTTCTGTATGAGGAACTGCATACTTTAATATGATCTTACGTCATCCGTAATGGAATGATCATTAGGGTCATCATTAGGTATGCACTGAATCATGACGAGGAATATGAATGACCAAGATGGGATTTGTTCGTCTCGTTAAGAGGGAGATATCTCTAGCCCCCCTGATGAACTAGGACTGAAGGAAATGCATGGCCATGCTCAAAATGGATTAACATGTATTGTTAATATCATTTTGTATTTGTTCAGTCAAATTTCGATCAGGAAAGAGACTTTGGTCAAACTCAAGGATGACATACTTCCATGCCTTGTGATCAAGACATATATCGTAGAACAAAAGGAATAATCAAATGTCTATTCAGATAGGTTTGTGGTCGCTGATCATTTCATTTAACATGGGTAATCATGACACCAGTGTAGAGGTTACTCATGACTTACGATCTTTGAAAGATTGTTGCCAGCGTTAAATTGAACCTACACGGTCACACATAGAACAACGTCTAGTCGGGAAGAAAATGCTCTTAAATGCTCATACATATGATGTATAAATAGGTGAAGGAAATAATCGATCATTGGATGATTGATATGAATGATTGTGCAAAAATCAGCACAGTTCCGTTGCCAACGGAAGTTCCCTTGCCAATGGAACAGTTCCGTTGGCAACAGAACTCAGCCATTTCTCGGCAGCCAATTTTTCAGATTAGGAAACCCTATTCCGTTGGCAACGGAATAGGTCCGTTGGAAACGGAATAAGCGCTGGAATTAGGGTTTTAGTTATGGTAACTAAGCAATCTTTCGCCTCCCTCTCTGGTATAAATAGAGGGGCAGTCCCCCTCTATTAGACACACATTACAGAGCCTCCAGGCTGCCGTAATACAAAGAAAAAGAGAGAGAGCCTCCTGAAAGTATTTCCGGAGTCGTCTAGCCGAGTCCGGTCATTCCGACGATTCAAAGTTCGACGTGGATATGAGTAGAGGTCTTCTGCTTTGAAGACTAGCGAGCGGTCAGCTTCTTTTCCCTAGGAGAAATAAGGAGTTCGTTCGATTCAAACTTTAGGAGCACGAAGGAGAAGGAAGCAAGACGGAAGTTCATTCAGACCTACATCCGCTTCTCTCTCCCGAATCAGGAAGATCCGAAGTATAAATTTTAATAGCATAATCTTGTACTTTTATTCCATTAACGATGATCCTAGAAAGGGTTGAACCCGTAGGTTCCGCTGCGCATGTAACATACATGGCTACGGGTTTTCCAACAATCGGATATTAACATCCGTATAAGATTTTTAGATACCATATCGAATATCACCACGTATCATAATATTTTATTTTAAAATAATAACAGATATTTTAACTTTTCACATTGAATATCTCTAATGCCAAACATATACTCTTAAAAATATATAATATTAAATATAAAATCAAACAAAATTAAGCCTAGTGGTAATGGTACTAATCCCACCTTTTCATAGGTGAGGGATTCGAATCCCGCGTCTAGCAGGATTGATTTAAAAATTTGGAGACGACATATGAGTTCACCCTAAAGAGAACGAAGCAGGTGATCGTCTATAGTTCTCACTAAAAAAAATTCATATAACTAACAATAACAACTAAATATTTTGTTTGAAGATATTTTATAATAACAAATTTTTAGTATCTTCTGTATTAATATATATACATATTCTTAAAAGAATACAATGAAGGTAACTACTTTTCTCCATCCGACACGTGTCCCAATTTGTGATCGTTTGTGGCGAATATTATACACATAATACGTAACAGGTCATTTCTACATACATATATTACTTGATTCACAAATCAGCATATAATGATGGTTTCATTTCTGTTTTGCAATTTTCATTTCAATAAATACTCTTAAATTTCAAGTTTATTATAATATATGTCATTAACTCTTTTACTCATATTGAGAGTGGGTGGCAGTTTTGTTATTTCATTTAACGTTGAGGGTCTTTCTTAAGTAGTTAATAGTGTTAGATTTTCTGTAATTACTTAGTTTCTCCTAATATACAAGGCGGGCCAATTTCAAACTTAAATACTAACTCAACACACACTTTACCATATCAAACTCCATATTCTTTGCTAGATTCGAATTAGAGATTTTTGTTACAATTCAATTAGTCAAGAATGTGAGACGAGTCAGTTAATAAACAATCAATAACCCATTGCACACTTCACCACATAAAAGTTGCTAATAATGGGCCCCACGAATGTTTTTTCTGATTTTTTTCAAGAGCTAGAAACGTGGTTGGGAGTGGGGGACCAGAGAGGGATTAAGAAAAAAAAATTTAATGAATGAAACTCTTATTTTTTAAGTAATTCAGAAGATTAGTGTTAACTTGAAATAATAATATTTTTTTAATATGAATTTGAAATATATATATCTTTTTGAAATTAAAATAACATCCATTGTCAAATAAAAAAAATATTTGTGCCTATGGGTTATAGTAAAAAAGGAGATTAAAAGAATATTTTAAGCAAAAAGAAAAATTGAAAATAACATTATTCTTATGTTCTATCAAAATATCATGTATATCTCAACAAATGCATATTTTCAATCATAGCGGAGCGAAGACCTCCTAGTTTATATATAAATGATATGGACTTTCTTCCATAGATTGATAGATATTATATCTTAACATCCTATTTTGTAAAATTTGTAAGAACAAACTTCAAATGTCCCAATTTTTTTTTTAAATAACAAATATATCTGTAAAAAAGTGTCATAAACAGCTTTAAGAATTATAAGAATTATCATACACCTGCACAAATTTCAAATAGAAGTTACGTTCGTGTAAAATAAGAAATATCGTGAAAGTTTTAAATATTGTAAGTATGCTTTCAATATAATTTTTGTTAGTGAAAAATATATCTTCGAAGCGGAGCGAGGAACTCCACTAATATATATATATATATTGCTATATTGTATCTTGAATTCTTGTTACTCGTGATACTGCTTGAGTTTCATGACCCTAAATGGGATCCGAAACCCGTTTTCCCTTCTGTTAAACCCTACTCAACAAACAAATCAACGAAGCAGCCAGTGATCAACACTCCCAAAAGCTCGCGAATCGCGTCCCTCGTCTCTCTTCTCCACTTCTCTCCTCCTCTTTTCTCGTACGCACAAGCCAAGCCGAGATGCAGAGGTTGAAGGCCTTGGCTGGAATGCGGCGCTCGTTAGCCCCTCTCCGATCTCTCTCCGGCCCCAAATCCCTCTCCGCCGCCCTCTCCAGTTCCACCCAGGACGAAATCCTCCAAAACGAAGTAAACCTCTCGGTCCATGCTCTTTCTCATTTATTTGATTTTTACCTCTCGTACCCGTGTCTAAATTGATCGAATTGGATTCGATTTTCACTTGTTGTTTAGGTACTTGTTGAAGGCAGAGCCAGCTCAAGGGCAGCGATTCTCAACCGGCCTGATTTCTTGAATGCTCTCACTACCAACATGGTATTTTTATTCTTTAATTTGCGAATGCAAATGATATTTTGGGGTTTTAAAGGGGTGAACATGAATAACTTTCTTTTTCTTTTTGCTGTTTCATGGTGCAGACAAGGTGTTTGATGATTTGTCTTTGTGGTTTTTGTACAGGGAGTTAGGTTGAAGAAGCTGTATGAGTCTTGGGAAGACAATCCTGACATTGGGTTTGTCACAATGAAGGTAGATTTTGTCTTAATTTAAACATAATTATGATTTTTATATAATTAATTGTTATAATAAGTATTTACATTTGTATTTTATTTATGTAAAGGGCAGTGGCAGAGCATTCTGTGCAGGAGGTGATATTGTTTCATTATACAAAAATATCAATCAAGGTATACTTTTATTTTTTACAATTTCTTTTCATTTTTAATATTTTTTTTAAATGAACTGAACATTTAATGTTCTTTTCTTTATCTAATGTGTGTAGGTAAAACGGAAGAATGCAAAGATTTCTTCAGAAACTTGTATTCGTTCATTTACGTTTTAGGCACCTATTTGAAACCTCATGTAAGTAACTAAACTAAATCGATTTTTATTCATCATAATTAATTGTAATTTTTATGTATATATTTTTTTATTTTTTGCAAAAAAAGGTTGCGATTTTGGATGGAATAACAATGGGAGGAGGAGGCGGAGTTTCAATTCCTGGAACTTTTCGTATCGCAACTGATAAGACTGTTAGATTATATGGATTTATTAGTAAAATTATAAAAAAACCTTAACTTTTCTGAATATTACAAAAAAAAATTACTTTTTGGATTCCCTAAAAACCCTTATAGAGTTAATTGGGTTTTTTTTCTAGCTACATGTACTTTCTCTGTTCATTGTTAGGTTATAGAAATGACGAATTTACCGTTATGTGACTAAATACTATATAATTAATGCAAATCAATATTGAAAATATTGAAAAAAATTCAATTAACTTTGTGGGGGGTTTGTAGGGAATCTAAAAAGTTAGATTTTTTTGCAAAATATTCATAAAGTTGGGGTTTTATTTCTATAATATTAAATAAGCTTTTCTTATGCCCTTTGATTTTCTCATTCAATAACAACATGAAGTACCCCAATTTAATAATTTACACCATTCGGTCCAGTAATTAATTGTATCTCCTTTCAAACTTTCAATTCGTTATCTTTATTTATTTGTTATTTATTTTATTTATATTATTTATTATTATTATTTTTAGATATTTGCTACACCAGAAGTTCATATTGGATTCCATCCTGATGCTGGTGCATCTTTCTATCTCTCTCACCTTACAGGTCATGTAGGTACGATTCTAATTATAATTATAACAATAATTAATATTTTTATTATTATTATTATTTTTGTACATGTGATTATGACAACAGAATTGAATTTTATTACTTTTTTGGTAATTCCCTTTTTATTTTTTGATTTATTTAGGGGAGTATTTAGCATTGACAGGAGAGAGACTTAATGGAGTGGATATGCTTGCTGTTGGTCTTGCAACACATTATGCAATTAGTGAGGTTAGTTCTATCTATATTAATATAATACATATTTTTGACAAAATGTAGTACTTTTTTTTAAATTACTTGGTTATATTATTAAGCGTCAATTAAGCAATTAAACAATGTATAACTGAAAAAACAAGTACAACAGAAAGAATGCAAACTTAAACTGAAATGAAATGAAGGTTATTGAATGAAATTCCAGCCGCTAAGCTAAGTTTTGGGCCGGTTTGGAATAATATAATCATTGTAATAATATAATAATAATAATTATTATTATTATTTTTTTGATGCAGCATTTGGATTTAATAGATGAGAGGCTTTCAAAGTTAGTTACTGACGATCCGTCAGTGATAGACTCATCTCTTGCTCAATATGGGGATCTTGTTTATCCTGATAAAAACAGCATCGTTCATAGGTTTTTTTCTCTTTATTTTTTCCATTTTATTATTTTCTTGCTCCACTTGTTTAATTAATTGTCATTTTGAAATTGTTATTTGGCCGTATTTTCATGTTTAAGTCTATGCTAACAGATAGCCTGCCCCAGTAAAGCAGAAAATATGAATTAATAGTCTTAATTAATCAAAAAAGAGCTAAAAAAATAATAAACCAAAAACTGATTAAATGCGGAATTATGTGGTCCTTAAATGACTGAAATAGTCCTAAATGAGTAAAATAGTCCTGATAATTAATTCTCTCGTAATTGTGAATTTTTTTGGCTTTATATTTTATATTTCCTTTGCAATAATAATTTCAGATTGGACGTGATAGACAAATGCTTTGGCCGTGAAACAGTTGAGGAGATAATTGATGCTTTGGTAAACCTTTTTTTTCCTTCTCTCATTTATTTTTAAACAAATTTATTAAAATTAGATTCTTATAATAACATATCATGGTATTGAATTCTGCAATTAAGCAACAACTAACTCTCAATTGTACAACTAAGACGCAGTCAATTCAATTTTTTGACTTCAAATAAAATAAATAAATAAATAGGAAGCTGAGGTGGCAAGAACAAATCAAGATTGGTGTAGCTCTGCATTAAAGAAGATGAAAGAGGCTTCTCCTCTCAGTCTGAAAGTTTCTTTAAAATCGGTACTCATTTTTCATTTTTGAATCCAAGTATTTGGTGAAATCAGAATGCTATTTTTGCCTATTTAACCTTAAATTTTGCAATTATGCCCTTAATTAATTTTTACCAAATTCTTATTTGCAGATAAGAGAAGGAAGATTTCAGACTTTAGATGAGTGTCTTGTGCGTGAGTACCGCATGTCTTTGCACGGCATTTCCAAGAAAATCTCTCATGATTTTTCTGAGGTATATTTTTTTCCCCTTTTTTACCCTTTTTTTTTTGTGTGTGTGTGTGTGTGTGTAAGTGGGGAACTGAAGATATGGAAAGTGGTTCTTTGAGCATTTTGCTGATCTAGTTGCAACTTTTGTCCATATCAAAACATTATGCTACCGATTTTTGTAGTTTTGTATGGATTATTTGATGTGATGTTTTAAGCTGAGTACCTCTATAGGCTAAAAAGCAATTTGTTAATTCCTTATTTTCTTCGGTTATTTTTTTGTGTGTGTGTGTGTGTGTGTAAGTGGGGAACTGAAGATATGGAAAGTGGTTCTTTGAGCATTTTGCTGATCTAGTTGCAACTTTTGTCCATATCAAAACATTATGCTACCGATTTTTGTAGTTTTGTATGGATTATTTGATGTGATGTTTTAAGCTGAGTACCTCTATAGGCTAAAAAGCAATTTGTTAATTCCTTATTTTCTTCGGTTATTTTTTTGTGTGTGTGTGTGTGTGTGTAAGTGGGGAACTGAAGATATGGAAAGTGGTTCTTTGAGCATTTTGCTGATCTAGTTGCAACTTTTGTCCATATCAAAACATTATGCTACCGATTTTTGTAGTTTTGTATGGATTATTTGATGTGATGTTTTAAGCTGAGTACCTCTATAGGCTAAAAAGCAATTTGTTAATTCCTTATTTTCTTCGGTTATTTTTTTGTGTGTGTGTGTGTGTGTGTAAGTGGGGAACTGAAGATATGGAAAGTGGTTCTTTGAGCATTTTGCTGATCTAGTTGCAACTTTTGTCCATATCAAAACATTATGCTACCGATTTTTGTAGTTTTGTATGGATTATTTGATGTGATGTTTTAAGCTGAGTACCTCTATAGGCTAAAAAGCAATTTGTTAATTCCTTATTTTCTTCGGTTATTTTTTTGTGTGTGTGTGTGTGTGTGTAAGTGGGGAACTGAAGATATGGAAAGTGGTTCTTTGAGCATTTTGCTGATCTAGTTGCAACTTTTGTCCATATCAAAACATTATGCTACCGATTTTTGTAGTTTTGTATGGATTATTTGATGTGATGTTTTAAGCTGAGTACCTCTATAGGCTAAAAAGCAATTTGTTAATTCCTTATTTTCTTCGGTTATTTTTATAGGGCGTCAGGGCAAAATTGGTTGAAAAGGATTCCACTCCAAAGGTAATTTGTAAAACTCTTTTTTTGTGATATGTACTTTGACATAATTAAGCTGGAATTTCACTATACATTCCAAAAACAGACATATCAAATTTACAATCCCAAACTGGAAATTACAAATTTACGCTTCGAAAGCTGCATATATAAATGTGTCCATCAAAAATTATATCAATTATTTTTTTAAAAATTTGCGGTTCTCAAGGGTATATTTTGGATATGTATATTTGATTTTGTCTTTCGTAAAGGTATATTTAGGACTCATGTTATGTAAAGGTATAATGCAATTTCCTCTAAATTACTTTTCATTTATATATATTTTTCTTTTTTTGCAGTGGGGCCCACCTACTTTAAAAGACGTATCAGAAGACCATGTTGATGCATATTTTTCACCGCTTGGGGAATTCGAAACTGAGTTGAAGCTCCCTACTCATTTGAGAGAGGCTTTTATTTAAGTCACAAATCATTTTAAATATATGTTTCTTTGTTGTTTTGGATTATTATAGCCGTAGCCAATACAGGTGAATTTATTGAATAATCTTTTTGCTCAAGTCATTGTTGCTATTTCAAATCATTATTGACGTTTCCATGTTTTTGGTATATTAAGATGGGACCTCAATGTTAAGCTTCATTTTCTTGCTTTATGAGATCTAGTATTACTCTACCAACTTTTTGATGAATTTTTGGGCATGTTTGATTTGGGGTATTTTGTGATGCATGGATATCTTAAATACATGGATATGATGATCCATGGATTTGTTGATCCATGTGAGTTGTTTGATTAGATGAATTTTAAGAATATGTATACTAAAATCAATTGTTTGATTGTTGAAGTAAATTCAGGATTTGAAGTTCAAGTTAAATTAGTTATTTGTTGAGTTATTAAATAAGATTACATAGCAAATTTCATAATATATTTTATTTAATAATAGAATATTAGAAGACTCTAATATAGCAGTTACCTAAGTTAATAATTATATCATTAATAATGATAAACAATAATAAAAAATAATAATAAATAACAAAACCAACAATAATAATTATAATAATAATATAATAATAACAACAACATAAATAATTATAATAATTATAATAATAATAAATAAAAATAAATAAATAATAATGAAAATAATAATAATAATTATTATAATAAGTACAAATAATTTTAATAATACTAAAAAAATTAAATAATAATAACCATAATAATTATTATCATGATAATAATAATAATAACAATAGATAATAAAATAACAACAATAATAATAATAATAATAAATAATTGTAATAATAACAATTGATAATAAAAATAACAATAACAATAACAATAACAATAATAACAATGATAAATAAAAATAATAATAAATAATTGTAATAATAACAATTGATAATAAAAAAAAATAAAAACAATAACAATAACAAGAATAATAATAAATAATAGTAACAATAATAATAAGCTCATCCATGCATTTTGTAATCCCAACTTTTTTGAGAGAGTACAAAATACATGGGATCTTGCCACATCAAATCCCCCATCCACCAAATCAAAGAATGGATTTGTTGATCGATTGCGGCCTAAACGGGGTGAATAGGTAAAAAATATGCGAAGTGTGAATTTGACTTTTAGGGTTTTGTGACTTTTAGGTTGATTGACTTTTAGTTGGATGATTGGATTAATTCAAATATTAATAGAAATAATAATAAAGAGTAAAGAAAATAATAGAAAAGAATGAATCTACCGAACACGCGATATGTTGACGAAGTTCGGTAAGGTGGTTGCGTTTAGTCTTAACCACCCATTCTCGCAGTAGCCCTTATCGTGTTCATGATCGCCTACTCTCCGGATATGCCTTTCGGCTCCTTGATTTCACTAATCCAAATAACGTTTTCTTTTACAAGACTTCGATTCACCAATCGATTTACAAACACTGGTAGAGAAACGATGAAACAAACTTACAACGATTTCTTTCAATCACAACTTACAATCAAACACCCGCTCAAATCTCTCTAATCTCACAAAGATTATTGAGTAATTTTAGTAGGACACTAAAGAGAGTTTTTTGATTTTACTGAAAAATTGGTATGGAAAACAGATTGGGGGCTGCTCTTTTAAAGAGGGAAGGAGCAACCTCTGAAATTTGAAAACCTTGCGAGTTCCGCTCGAACGGACCACAAGTTCTGTTTGAACGGAACTGAAAAAGAAGGGGAAATAATGTACGATTTGATTTAATGACTAGTGCAGTTGGAACTCCGGTCGAACAGAACTCATATTCTGGTCGAACGGAACAAGGTGCAGTGTTCTGTCAGGGTTTGCGTTAGAATGGAACTAGAGTTTCATTCCAACGGAACTTCAACCAAAAAGGAAAAAATGGAAATTCTCTTTAGTGAAACAACCAAATACTCAAAAACTAAAACCACCTAACACACACACACACACACACGCGCCCCTACAAGCCTTCTAAAACTTCTTGAGAGACCGTCTTGTATCCTTTGCGTCCAAATTGAAATTATCTTCATTTTCCGTCTTCTTGTGCTTGCAATTCTTCTGTCTGATTTAAACATATAATTAGTAATAACGAAATAGTTTTAAATATCATCAAACCGAGAGCAATAAGATTTTGATTCAAATCCATTATTTTAGAATACAATCCACCTAAATACACCAAATCAAAGAGGCCCTTTCTCTATGAAGATTTTTTTTGCTTTTTTTGAGAACTAGCCTGGTTTGCATTTATATTTAAACTTGTGCATATATATTTACCCTAGGAAAGTTAACTAAAAAAATGAATAGTTATAAAATATAGCAAAATATACTACATCAAACACATCAGAATATACACACACTAAAAACTTTACTTATATTGTTTTTACAACAATTCAACCAGTACAATAAACCCCGTTATTATAAATAATTGACATTTCGGTAACAAAATACACATCAAAAGCTTATGAAAAACAAAGATACAAGTAAATTAAATACGATAAATATATCGGCCCTTTAAAAATGAAACAATAAAATAAACAAACGCAACAAGTCAAAAAAACCATGTCGCATTGCTCCGTGCTTCCCCTCAAATCACGGTCAGTTTATTAGTCAAAAAATCTTGTCATGTATATAATTTCGTATTTTCAGTATTTGTATACAATACTACAACTGGTTCTCCTTCCATTTTACAAGCGACTTGAGAAATTCCATGACCTGTAAAAAACGCACAACTTTTATTATTTTGACCTTAAAACAAAAATGAACGTGCTGAATATTAATAAAAAGGGTAAAAATAAAAAGATTATATTAATTACTTCTGATGGATCTTTCAGAGAGAAAAAGGCATCAGTATCTTTCGGCACGGATGAAACCAAAATACCGTATCCACAATTACGATCCCTCAGAACCTGCATATAATAACATATTCATAAACAATTATTTTGAAAATTATATTTTACCGAATAAAACTTGAAATAATTTATAAAATAAATTAATAGGGGTATTCTGGTCCCGAAAAAAATAAAATTGGACAGAATGTTAAAGTCAACACATGCAGGAGGTAAATAACACAATCCACTTAACAATGTTCTTTTTGAAGAATCTAAAATGTGTGACTTTTTTTTTTCTAATTAATCAGAAAAGTTAGGGTTTTTTCATAAATTCTACTCGTATAATATTTGTTTTGAGCATTAAAAGTCAATTATAAAATTTTAATGTTTGAAATAATACCTTAAATGCATCTTCATCCGTACGATCGTCTCCGACGTAAATAGGAAGAACATCGTTGCAATCACTTAAGCAAAGTGAATCGAGCAGAAACTCAACTGCCTTTCCTTTGTTCCAATCTATTGTTGGACGGACCTCAAAAACCTACATGAAAACATTTTTTAATAGGTAAATAAGTTGGTAAAAAATTATAAAGATATAGAATCCAAATGTAAAATATGCTGACCTAGATTTAAAATACTAAGTTCAACCGTCATAAATGAAGAAATTTGTAATAAATAAATAAATTTGTAATAAATAAATAAATTTGTAATAAATAAATATATTTATAATAAATAATTAAATATGTAATAAATAAATATATTTATAATAAATAATTAAATATGTAATAAATAAATATATAATATATTTGTAATAATGAAATAAATATATAATAAATTAATAAACAACTAAATTTGTAATAAATAAATAAAAAATCTAAAAATAATAAATAAATAAGATTTATATATTACCTTCCGTCCATGGGTTAGTCGTAAACGAGGGTAGTCTTTGAGAACCTCCTTTACGCATTGATCAACCGCACCATATTCCTATAATTCAATTACTCTTAATTTAATAAAATTTAATTAAATAAAAACAAATCAATTAAATAGCTTTTTATTAACTAATTAATTACCTCCACTGCCACGTTACGGTAATGCACAGAGACACAAAACTTGTTGTTCTCTACAGTTGAACCTTCAATGTCCTTTGTTTTTATGACGAGGGTTCTATAAACCTACAAACGTAAAAAGATGTTATTGCTTTTCCTATGTTTGTATATAAAAAAATATTATATTTGGGATTAAAAGTTGATGATACCTCATCAATCATAGGTAAAAACTCGCTCGCAGGTTGGAAGAGATTCATCTCCTTACCCTAAATAAGGACAATTCATATTAAAAAAATATTAAAATTCAGAAAAATTACCTATATTCAGTTGTAATATTTGCAGTAATATTTGCATTATTGGCCCTCTCATGCTGTCATCATGCTTTATTATCATGCTATATAGCATTCTTTGAAAAATATTATACCTGACTATCATAATTCACACAAAACTATCTATATTTAATCATACCTAAAGTTGGATTCTCAATATTTTTAAGGATCATGAGTCATAACAGTCTGACAAAAACAATAAAAAAAGATTAAGTTTATAATTTGAATAAAAATAAACCTGCGTGTCGGTAGTTCTAATAGAGTTAGAATGATGCAATACAGAATCAGAATCAGAATTCCTGACCGGGCCCATTATGTCCATTCCGTGGCTTCCAGCATAATAAAGCTCGGTTAGCTTGACAAACTCAAAAACCTGCAAAACAAACGCCAAATTTTTTTAATAAAACAAAAATAAAAAACAAACAAATAAATAAATAATTGTAGGAAAAAAAATAAAAATGTAAAAATAGACTTGCCTTGTCGCGGGATCTTCCGCTAATAATTGCAGTTGGGAAGTAATTCGCCACGTCTCTCACTGCTTCCCTCATCTGTAATTAAATATTAAGTAAATTATATAAATTAAATTTACTTAAAAACTTAAAAAAAATTCATTTTAACAAGAAGAAAACTGAAAAGTCGTTTTCCAAACAGAGTCTTTTCAAACAAAAAGGAAAGAACAAGCTCGTATTGAGGGCCAAAATGATACATTTTGTACTAATGGGAGCAAAACAGAGTATCTCAAATAATACTTGTTTTTCTTTTTGAACTATAAAAAAATTAATTTTTGATTTTTTTTCTTTTTGTTACCTCGTTGCTCATGATGGCCTTGTCAGGATTATCGACTATAGGGGAAAGTGTACCATCATAATCCAAAAATAATGCGATCTTTTTGTCTTTTGCGTAGGTTATTATTTGCTCAAATGAAGATAGAGCAGAAGGATACTTCAACTGCAAAAGAAAATTAAAATGATTGATTAAATAAAGTTTGATATGAAAAAATGGTAATATTTGAATTTTTGAAAATTGTTGATGTTTAAGTCTAAATGCAAACCCATTAATTTACATTGAAAAAATTGTATTAACTCGAGTTATAGATGAACTAAAAAGTGATGTTTCAAGTCACAAAATTCAATGCTTGAAAAACGAAGAAATATACAAAAAAAAATTAAAGAAAAAGGGAATTTGAAAAGAACCCTGAGTTTATGACTATTATGAAAAAATCGGCTACATTATTGTAAATTGCGAAAAAAAACCCCTATGAATGCAATTGTATTAATTCACCAAGATAATTTAAGTGGCCGGGTCTATTTTTATATTTGAAGAAGGTATTGGCTTTTCTGCAATTTCCAATAATATAGTCTTTTTTCACAATAACAAAAAGTCTAAAAATAACGCAACCGGATTCCTGAATCAATCCCAAAAGTGTAACTAACTAATGCAAGCATAAAATTAAGAACCAAGATTCTTCCTTGCACTTTCATAATTAATCTAGAATCAGGTTGCACGATTCCTAGACTTTTTATATTACAATTCATTCCCAACTCACAATTTTTTCACAAATTTACCAAATATAGATTAATTAAAATAAAAAAGAGGATCTTTGAAAGCCCTCTAATTTTCTAGATATTAACAAACCCCTCCCCCCTCACTTTTTAGATTACTATGAAAAAAACTACAAAGTACATTATGTTGAAAAATATTATAAATATATTCGAAATAATATCACAAATATTACGGGCTTTAAGAATTTTACAAGTGAGGGGGTTTCTACAATATCCAGAAAACTCAAAGGCTTTTTTTTTAAGATCTCAGAATCTGGTTGCACAATTCCTAGACTTTCTACATTACAATTCATTTCCAACACACAAATATTTCCCAATTAATCTACCAAAAATATATTAAACTAAAACACAAAAAAAGATAAAAAAAAAAGTACCATCCAAGACTGATAAACATCATCAGTACTATTATTCTCCTCGCTCAAGCTCTGCTTCTTCCTCGGTGGTGAGCATGCGATCATCGCCTCGAGCCAATTACTCGTACGAATATCGTCCAACTTCCCAGGAATATTCTTCGACCTCCTTTGCATGTTGTTCAGCAAAATACTCGCCGTGGAGTTATATCCGTTGGAAGTTGGTGAGTACGACATGAGTCGTGATTTTACGGGCACTGGGTCGGTTAGGATTGGCGAGTTGTGGTTTGGTTTTAAGGACTCCATTGATTAGTTGATTGGTTGGTTTACGGTTAGTGATTAGGGCTTTGGTTTCTTTGGATTAGCTGATTCGCTTGTCGAGGAAAAACCACTTCTTTAATGTTTTGTTGTTTGTGTGAGTGCAGCCCATCAAATGGAGGTTTCTGCGAATCTGAATTGGAGTTTTGTGTGAGAATGATGATCTTGTGTGTTAAACTAACTCTTTTTTAAGATTTGAAGAATTTTAGTGTGTTTATGAAATTTATTTACCTGTTCATTGTGTCAGTTGGGTAGTGTTTCGTTTTGGGTTAGTAACTGCATGAAGCAAGAAAGAAAGTGCATATAAGCTCATTTCCGATTTTTGAAATTAAGAGTATAAATTAGAAAAGAGCACCTTTTAGTGCAAGACAAAAAAATAAAATAAAATAAGTAAATAAGGTTGCTTTTAATCAGGGGTTAAAGCAAAACAACAAATACGTATAACAAGGCGTATGATTGTATAAGAAGCTTGTTGGCACGCCCAAATATTTGTCGGCATAAATGGGCCAATATACTATTTTAAAATATTTTGTAAAAAAAGGTGAAATTTACAAATTAAAAAAAAAGGTGAAAACGATATAATCACAAATTTAAAAAAAAGGTGATGCTGCTTTTTCAAAATTTTAAAAAGAAGACTGCATTGAAAAAAAGTACAATAAAAGGCACGTATCACATGAGACAGAGACAAACCAACTAAACTCTTTTGAACTCATCAAAGCGACCAAAAAGGAGTAAAGAAAATCTATCTTTTCTGTATTAAATAAAACAACGGGTCCCACGTCACGGCCCATTGACAACTTGCAAAATAAACTTAAACTAACTCATTAATTAGTTAATTAATTAATACAATAAAGAAGCATAAGAATCACACGGACGAGACGACTTCTGAGAAATTATTATTCAAAAGGTTAAATTTATTATGCAAAACTCAAAAATTCATCCATGCCCCTATAAATTGGGAAAATTATGATGACAATAAATAATTACATGTATATTTTTATCATTTGCTTCATTAGAGATTTTATCTATAACTGAATCAGGCAGAATGAGGGGTGGTTTAGACATTCATTGAAACAATTAAGAGTAATATTAGTAATGTTTAATAGGTTATAAACATAATACTTTTACTATTATTGGTTTTGAGTTTTGAAAGAGACAAAGTGGGGTTGAGGCCAGAAAGTTCTGTTCAGATTCAGCCGTCGACAGAAAGGAGAAAACTAATGCCGAATATTTACCAAACAAATCGAATCTAACAAGTACGAAAATCAAATTTAAAAAGATGTAAATAAAAATAAAAGGGTAAATGTACGGCGAAGAAATCTGTCCTGCATTGTATAAATTGACGAGAGAAAGGCAAAATTTATGTAGTAAATTAGATCGAATCAAATCAGCAATTGTTTATTGTGAATTTTGGAACTATGTTCTGAAAATAAAAATAAGTTTTGGGTATCCTATTTCACGAAATTAAAGGGGAATGTAGATCCCAAATCAAAATAAATTCACAAAAATAAGAATCATATTTTCAAATTGAAAAATAAAAACGCCAAACTGATAATTACTTGACAAATTTTCTATCACAAATGTTAAGGGATGTTCATCAACCAATTCCCAATCAGTAATCAAAATGAAAATCAAAAGCAAATTCTAAATTTCTCACCTCAATTGAAATCAACAAAGCTTCGGAACCAGCTCAACAAAATGCGAAAAACAGGGCGTCAATGAACAGAATCAGGACCAAAATGGCAAAATTCCTTCGGAATATTAACAAACAGAAATTAAGCTGGTAAATGAAAATGGGGAAGAGAAAGAAGAGAAAAGAGGAAGGAGAGGCGGGCTATTAATAGAGAGAAATGTGGGCCAGTCAAAAGACGTGCGCGTCAAGTAACCGACTGGTCGGTCAATTCTCAAAACCGTAAACTGACCATTTGAACAAGGCTAGTTAGGCTCAGGGCTAATTGACATTTGGAAATATACTATGAATCTCCGCTTTTCCAACGCGTTGATATATATAGAGACCTCGTGTTGCACGACGGGTTTTGTTATCAGTATGACATTAGAAAATAATATATAGAAGCAATAAATAGTATGTAAAATTAAACAAATAATATATAAGATTTATTTTTTAGAGACAATAAATTGTACATATGTAAAATAATGATAACAATATATACAAAATAAAAAAGTATATTGAAAAGTGGAAAAAAAAGTATATGATTTGTTTTGGGAGTACTTAAACCCATCATGTTTTCAGTTTTCTCATGTATATACTATGTATCATTTTTTGCGAAATATATTGTTTAGGCTAGTTTTAATTTTATCTTTGGTCGTGCGTATTCTGTTTTGTTGAGATATATTATGTATACTAGTTATAGTACTATCTTCAATCTCTTAATATTTCATTTTGTTAAAATACATTATCTATAAACTGCAGAAATATATTCTCTATAGATTGCAAATTTTAGTATTATCTTTAGGCGTAATCTCATAACATTTTTTTTGTTGAAATATATTACCTATATATATATAGTTTCAGTCTCACAATATTACATTTTACAGAAATATATTATTTATACTAATTTAATATTATATTCAATCTCGCAATATTTCACTTTGTTGAAATATATTATATATACTAATTATTAATTCCAGTACTTTACTTGGCATTACAATAATATTAAAATAATCTACTTTTAAGAAAATATTATCTATATTAATTTTATCATCTTTATAAGCACTTTCCTTTAGTCTAATATTCAGATTCGTCTCAAATTACTCTTCTATTCATACTTATTAGTTTATTCTCTATCAGTAGATTTGAAAGAAGTGGGAGAGCGATATCAAAACTTGATTAATATATTAAACCAGAAAATTTATAATTCCTAGCTGGAAATTGCCGCGCAGGTTACAACTATAAAATATTCTGTTTTTTAGGTTGAGTTGGAACTACTAGAATCTAATTAAATAAAAGGACTCCAATATTTTGGTCAAATTGTCTGTTTAACTTATTCTTTGTTTCCTCTTTTTTAATAATTCATGGTCTCTTTTCCTCTCACAGAAAATTCAAATCAAAGGGGGGCCATCTATGTTATTTTGTGGCTCTTTTGATCGTGAAAAACTAAGTTTACAATATAAACTTGTACTAATTTACTTCTTTAAAAATATAACTTTATAATTTTCTTTTAATAGAATAAAAATTGACCATTTGTTTCAATAACTTATTAAGAAAATTTATTAAATTTGTCAAATTAGTTGTTTTCGTGTTTTTTCTCAACTTTCTGAAGAAGTTTTGGAACTCAACTAAAAGTTTGTTTAATTTTGCCATAATGTAATAATAATAATTTGCATCTGCCCATAAACTATTAATATTGCTATTTACTCTTAATATTTTCTGTAGATTTTCTAAATTTCTAGTCTCTAAAATCCATTAAAGTTCATTTTCTGGGAAAATATTTTCATCCCCAGCTTAAACACCTCATAAATTGTATCTTTGTAGTTGTCCAATTATATATTTAATAAGTCTACGCAACCGGATTCGCAACCGGATGATGATTTGACATACTCATTACTCAATTCTTTGATGGGATAGATAAATAAAATATGTCATTTATGGAAATAATTAAATAATGTATATGTCAAATCATCATCCGGTTGTGTAGACTTGTTGTTATATATTTATATAACTATTATGTTTTTTCATATGTTCATTATTTATTTTTTAGTATTATAAATTTTCAAATGAATAACAATATAAATTTTTATTTCTGCGCATCATCTTTTTTATATATTCATTGAAACTTTCTGAATATTAATATATTTTTTTAATTGCATTATATCTTTCTAAATTTTAACGATTTTGACGGCCCATAAGGCTAAGTTAAAACTCGACGTTTAGAATCTCATATAAAGTCTAAAAATCCAATTTCCAATGATATATAAGCCCACTCGGTAAAAATCTACATTTCTAAAGAATTTCAAATTTTACATTATAATTTCCCAAATTAGAATATTGCTAATGTTTTCCTCGCATTAATTGCACTCAAGCTGTGCCTATGTGGTAGCATGTACCTAATATTACTAAAATTTTATTTTATATTATTTTATTTTATTTTTTAAATGGAAGCAAGTTTTGGTCAAAAGGATTAGAGAAAGAGCCTTTGTGAAAGAATCATGAATTACGAGGCGGTGCCAAATTTTGACCAGCTTTCAGCTTTCTGCAATAGGATAATTTTTTGTAGAACTTCTGTATTTAAGAAAAGTTAGGGGTTATTTGTAATACTGGAGTTATGATATGAGTACTCAAATATACTAACATGATTATTTATATATATTTTTTATATAAATTATATACACTATATTTGATATTTTACATATATTATATACTTTGCTTAATATATTGTTAGATATTGTTTTATTACATCAATATACCAGTTTAGCAAGTTCTATACCATTTTATTTATATTATTATAATAATATTAATAATAATAATTATTATTCTCTGATATACTATTTTTCATAGTATTGTTATGTATTGCTTATAATACATATATTTTATTTCAAAATAATTACATGTTATATCATTAGTATTATATACTGTCTAGAACACAAATTATACTACTATTAATTGCAAAACAAACTGCTAGAATTTACCTGTAGCTTTTAATTGCTTTTATCTAAACGGCAGCCAATAAGAGCTCCAGGCCGGCTGTAGTTTGGAAACTTATATATATTTTTTTTGATTTAATAGAGATGGCTAAGGTTTCACGTCTATTTTTAAAGAAACTTGACTTTGTAAAAATTTGAATCTACACTCTTTGAATTGTTGAGATGATGTCTTACCATTCCTACTAAAAGAACTTTGGCCCTTGAAAACTTATATTTAGTCAAGAGGCAGTAACATATTTCTTTTAGTTTGTATGCACTATGGAAGATGTGATGTTTTGTTGATTGTAGGGTTACTAGCAAAAAGTAAAAGGACCAAAATGAAAATAACTAGAAAATGAAATGAAACTGCCTATTAGACTAGAAAATGACATTAAACTAACTTATGACCTGGATCGAAGATTCCATATAATTGCTTATGGTATCACTAATAAAAGAAAATGATATAAAAAAGAGATGTGATATAGACCGTTGATGTTTTTTTAGCGGCCCATCAGCGCCACCAACAAGATTACGAAACGTGATGTTATCTAAAGCAACTAATACCAAAATTTGAGTCGCTAACAACATTCAAAAAAATAATAAATGCATAAAAAGATATAATAAACATATAAAAAATATATATTGATAATAGTAAGGGACGTACGTTGTTATCATTTCTGACGGTCAACATTGTCACATAGGAAGATCTGAACTTCCAAGACAAAAAAATATAGTCATTCGAAAAAGTTACAACGGACATACCAAATGTTATATTAATATTTAAAAAATTTAATGGACACATAAGATGTATATTGATATTCAGAAAGATATAAGAAATATATAGAAGGATATATTGTTGTTATTAAAATACAATTAACATATGAAAAGTATAGTGAGCCGCTAAAAGGTATAAAGAAAAAGTAAAATAAGATATTTTATATTTAAAAAATATATATATAAATATGTTCCCCATTATCGTCACATGTTCCTCGTCTATATTCAAAGAAATTTAACCTTACTAAGTATTGAACTCACAATTTTTGAATAATTAGAATGATGTCTCACCGCTCTATTAAAAGTGGTTTGATCAGACACTCAAAAATTTTCAATATGCTCAGGCACTCAAAAATTTTCAATATCATGATCCATAAATGGCATTGTACACATTTTACTTTCTTCCAGGCGTGTACAGGCAAATTATGCCAAATTAAAAACATGGAGAAACGAAGAAAAAGTGCGAGACAATTGACTAGAAACTACAAGTAAATTACTTAACTAATTAACTAATTAATTAATTGATATATTAAATAATCAACAAGTATCCTTGACTGCTAAGCAAAACACGTAATTAACGCATAATTAACTCATTAGTTTTTTTGCAAAAGTCATGATCTGCGTATCTCATATGACGTGACACGCACCGCCCACTCTCTGTACTTTTTACCATATTAATTATGATAACTTTTTTTTTAATAGAATTATGATAATAGTTTCCACATAGTTGTTTTGTAATAACTTTGGAGTAATGATACGGCACTCATCAATAGTACCAATCAACTGATACTTCATAATTTTTTTTTTTTAGATCTAACCAACAATTTTATTTCTCAGCGTATATCATTTGATATATGGATCACTGAAATGACTATATATTTTTATTTTGAGATTCAACCCTATTCCTAAACTCTGTCCAAATTATATCAGAAATTTAACCATACTCGATCTGAAAATATTGATAAGTCTAACAACTAATTGATGAAAACCCCATATGATATGAAATTCAAATGACTAAAACCTGAATCATTCAAAACTTGAAAACTTATAACCTGAATAATATGAGATCCAAATAATCAGTAATTCAAATTGGCCCATAACATTAACAACCTATAATTATATTCCTATATATGACATGATAATTAATATTTTCGTCAGATTTGCTTGTTTCACATTATGTGTATATATAAATGTACATGTGAAAACTGCAAGAGAAGAGAACCAACAAAATTTGAAGCTATTTTTTCTCTCTGTGGGCAGCCTTATTCTCCTTGCCACTAAATTTTCAATCAATAAATTATTAAAAATCTTTGCTTTTCAGCTTATTCTTTTTTTGAAGTTGAATTGAATCGCAAAAGATAAAATTAAAAATCCATTTAGGATCCGAGTCATAGGAAGATTAAAAAATAATAACAAACACAAAAATGAAGTATAAGAAAGAGGAAAACAGCTTAGACTCCCATGTGCACTATGCATTACAACTTGCAATGATCAACAAAATTTATACAACTGCAATATCAAAAAAGATTTGTTTTTATTTATTAATTTACATAAAACATTACGTATTATAGGCTTGTGCAGTGAGAGAGAAGAATATAATAGTGATTAGTATATTATACTCCGTTAATATTATAATAATAATTATTTAATAATAATGATGATGATGATGATAATAATAATAATGATAATTACAATATAATTTGCTTTATCACGTATCCGCTTACTTGAAATAAGGAGGTATTTTGGTCATAATTTTTTTGTCTTTTGAATAATATATATCTTTTTTTTATTCTGTTAATCAGTACCATTAATATAGGATCAAAACGACTAAACATGTATCCACCATTGTCGGCCAAAAGGCTAAATACAAGAAATCATCAGTTTTTTTTTTTTTTTTTTTTTTTTTGCTTTTGAATGAAAGAAATCATGAAACTTTATGAGCTGTTCAATATATAGTCAAACACTAACACAAGCTAGACTTTATAGTGTATAACACATAGCAGGCATTAATTTCTTTTTATTAACATAACAAATAAAAAGCAAACAATAAAGGCATTAGTATCATTGTAGGCATGTTGTCTCACTTCTTAACACATGACTCAATGCCATGTAAGATTCAACGACTTAGCGAGATATCGAGGTGCCCCACACGGCACAATATAGAGACCAAGTCTCCCAAATTTGGAGACACAATAAAGTCATGTTTGTTCAAAAGAAATAGTCGTCTAATAATACAAAGACAAAAAACTCTCGAACATAAATAATTTGAATGGTGGTGTCTTATGAAAAATAGATTTAGTTCGGCATAGACGTGCTATTGCCTATTGTTGTTGTTGGTTTGTTTCAATTCCAAGGCCTCTTGTATCCTTGTATTTAGAATTAGAACTATTGGAATTTCTTATAAATTATAATATAATAATTGATAGTTAAAGACTCGGCATCATTTTTTCTGTTGGAAATAATTTTGTATTTATTCTTTTATTTATAAAATAAGTTCTTTTGGTTTTAGTCTTAGTCTAGATTCCATTTTGTAGGTTTTTTTTTCCATTTATTTATTATTTATTTATTTTTTTGTGAATATTTTGGAGTTTCCTATTTTGAAACTTTTTTTAAGTATTTATTTTTCATAATGAATGATGGATGTAGAACTTTGGGTCTACTCCATTTCTTAAAAATAGTATTTAACTGATATCAAATTTGATATTTGTAATTTTATTCAATGTAAATTTTTTATATACTTATCCAAGTCTGTTTGGCTAAAATTATGTATGTATTTACCTAAAATTAGGCTAAGAGTTTATTTTGATAAATTACGCGATTGTGCCTAAATAATTAACATATATTACAATATATTTTGATTCAAAATAGTTATTAGTCTGATCATCAAATTCTAAATGAATTTATACACATTTATTTGACAATCTTACGGATAATAAAGAAATGTTATCACTTTAGTTTCACAAAATCAGAAGAACTTCATAAAAGGGGCCGAGGTATATACAAGATCTTATAATAATATGTCTGATATATTTATCTCATTTTTCTCTGTGTTTTATTATTTTTAAAAACACAGTATATATAACATATTTTAAAAAAATCATCGCGCGTCGTGGTTGTCTTTGGCTACGGAAAATTCTTATTAAGACACTTGCTCTTTATTGGTGCAATTTACATATCAAAGACCCTGAGAAAAAAAATAATTAATTTGCTATTAAAGCATGGTTTGAGAAGTTTCTAAACTTAATAAATAATTGGCCCAAATGAGAAGCCGGCCCGGCCCATCAATTAGACAACCCACCAGGCTTATATGTGGTACCCTGCATCTGCCCACCCCTCTCTTTCAAACTCATCGTACGTGTCTTTTCATCACAAAACCAAGCTATTGTTTGTTTCAACAAACTAGTCGTTTATTGAATCTTTTCACCATCAAACCGAACAGATCTATCTATAATTCAAAAAATAACTACTCGCATCAATTCATTCTTATATATTCTCCAACGATTCAGCCTCTTCTCCCATTCTCATTTGAAACGATTGCATCATTCAAGGTCTGTCTTTGTGCTTTCTCTCCCTTTCTCCGTATATATTTTAACATCTTTGTTCTTGTTTCATAATTATTGATAGTTTTCAGGTATCAAAGAAGAAAGATGGAGTCTAACTTTGATTTGATTCCTCTCGCTGCAAATCCGATCTGTCATCCTTCTCCTCCGCTTCTTTGCATTGGCCATGACTTTTGCGCTCATTTCCGCATGGTGCCGGTGATCCCTTTACAACCGAGAGTTATTCCATTTGTGATTAGGGTTCCTATTCCTCCTCCTTTAGTTCAAATCGTTAGGATTGTTGCAAGCTCCTCTTCACCCGTGCACATCACTTTGAGATGATGAGGAGTACCGGAGAAAATGGAGAAGAAGGACTAGAACTAGAAGTTGCGAGTCTAAAGATGATAAGAGGAATATTTACATAGAACCAAATCATACAAAATCTCACCTGGTCCGACAAACCTCTCATAATCAAAGGCTTGATTTTCTCCATGCCTGATTTTCTCCAATCATGAATTAATTGTGTTGCCACAAATAAATATTACCGTTAGGCTAATTAGTGATTACTATATTTGATTTAATTACTTTATTTGCTAGATTTGTTTTGAATGTTTTGGTCAGCCTATATAAACAGAGGCACTCCAATGTAATATTGTAAGAAACAAAAATCATCTCTTCAATAAAATACTTTATCATTCTTTATTTTCTTCATGGTATCATGAGCCTCAAAGATAGGGCTGTTAATGAACCGAACACAGTCATGTTCATGTTCGGTTCGTTAATTATTCGAACGAACGCTGTTTGGTTCGTTTATTTTGAACATAAAATCGAATGAACCATTTATCGAACGAACAATTTAGCAAACGAACTTCGAACACCACGAACAAAATAACAATTTTAATTTTTATTCATTATGAGCTTAAATATTCAAATTTTAACTAACTTTTTTTAGTAAATTTCATAAAAAATTAAATAAATATCAACCCAACATAATTTAAATTTGTGGGTAAGACCGTGAGAGAGAAGAGAATCATGGATGAGAAAGATGCAATTATAAATATGAACTAGGGTTAGTCGACCAGAGACTTATAGAGAAGGGAAGAGAGTCGTAAATGTTAGAACAGGGATAATTAAAATTTAGGGGTGAGCAAAATAGAAGTACTTTTTGCATTTTGGGCTAACAAAATTTTATAAATATTAAAATATTATGTATCTTAATTCTTGGGTCGGGCCTGATTTTAATCGTTCACTGGGTTGGAATAGGAAAATTTTTTATTGAATATATAATTAGTATAAATATATATATTTTGGATCAGTGCTCAAGAAGACGCTAGACAGTCGCTAGTCGGTCAGGCAGGGACTAGCGCCTAGGCGGCGTTTTACACTTTTGCTTTATTTCTACCATCAAGTGTATTATAATTTGGACTTTTGCCATGTTAGTATGAAATTTGTTGGCATGTAATACCTTAAAATTCAGATTATTTTACATTATATTATAAAAAAATCACAATAAATTAGCTATTAATTCACACATTGTTATGTTAAACAAAAAACTACAAACCATAACTACAAATTCACTCGTAAATTAAATAATATCCCAAAATAATCCAAAATATTTTAATTTAGATAATAAAGTCCAAAGTTCAAATATAAAAAAATAATCACCATAATATGTTAAACTGATTCTAAGTCAAAATATAACAAATTTCATACCAAGTCTAAAGTTCAAATACAACAAAATAATCAGAAGGCTAATATCTAAATCTGATTCTAATTCAAAATATAACATACTTGATACAACAACTCCAAAGGCGGAGACTTCAATTAATAGATATCAAATCCTGGATCTCGAAATAACTGAGATTTAGGCATAAAATCCAGAAATATACAGAAAACCAGGAAGTAGGGAGAAAATCAGAACTAGGCGGATAAATCGCTAATTAGGCGCCCAAATCGTCATTCTAGGCGACAAAACCGATTTAATTGAACGTTTTGCCCAAGCGGTCGACTAGCGTCTAGGCGCGATTTTTAGAACATTGTTTTGGATTACTAAATATATATTTGAACATATTATCGAACAATCGAACGAACATGAGTATGTGCATGTTTGGTTCATTAATTATTCAAACGAACACGGTTTGTTCGTTTATTTCGAACGGAAAATCGAACGAACCATTTAGCGAACGAACTTGAACTGAACGCGAACGAACATCGAACGACGAACAAAAATAACAGCCCTACTCAAAGAGCATAAGCTCAATTCTTCCATTCCGCCTCTCTCTTACTAAGTTTGATATTTTTTTTTTTGCTCAATTCTTTTGCTCCATAATATTTACACTTGATCAAAACACAGATGGCACCCACTACTACCTCTCTATCTGAAACTATCAACTCCTCCACAAACTATACTAATATAATCTCTTTTCCCCATCCAGTCCCTATAAAACTCGAAAGAGGCAATTATATAAACTAGAAAACACAAGTGATCCCAGTTCTGCGAGCTCACAATTTATTATGCTTTCTTGAATCCTCCGAATATATTTCTCCAACCAATTCTGACGCACTCTCTCCGAATTTTGCTGAGTGGAAGACTCAAGACCAACTTATTTTAGCTTGGATCCTTGCCTCAATTTCTGAATCAATTATATCTTATGTGTCTGATTGTGACACTACTGCTAAAGCATGGAAAACCTTGCAAACCGTTTTCTCTTCCAAATCGCTAGCTACGTCGATTCAATTGAGGAGCCAACTTAAAAATCTCATGAAAGAAAATCTCTCTTGCTGTGAGTATTTTCAGAAAAAGAAGGCCCTTGCTGATCAATTAGCCTTCATCGGATCTCCCATAAGTGATCAAGAAATGGTCATGTATATCCTTGAAGGGCTTGGACCTGACTGGAATTCCTCCGTTTTTGCAATAACTTCTCGTACTGATTACCTCTCTGCCTCCGACTTACAAGGTATCCTACTAAGTCATGAGGCACGACTAAACAACCAGAACGCTACTCCTCCTACCTCTCTTCTGACTACCCCCATGGCACTAGCTCATCATTTTTCTCAGCCACCTTCTCGGAACCAAAACCATGGCAGTAGACCACCTCTTGTTCAGCATCAACCTTTTCAACAACAACCTCATCCAGATCGATAATTCAACCAAAATTACCGCAAACTCAACAATAAAGGAAAAGGGAGCAACCACAGACAATAGTGTCAAATCTTCCACAAAACTAACCATACAGCAGATCGGTACTTTTTTCGGTACGCACCACCATCTCAGCCGCCACAACAAGCGATTGTACCTACGACACCAAGGCCCCCACCACCATCCGCTTATTTTGCATCTCCACAGCAACCCGTTTCATATTACACTGTACCTCAGCCAGCACTAACAACAGATTGGTTTCTTGACTCCGGCTCGACTCATCATCTCACCTCGGATATCAACAATCTATCCTCCTACAATGTTTACACCGGGAGCGATGAGGTAAAGGTTGGAAACGGTGCCGGATTACAAATCCAACACACAGATTCGGCTTCTATCTTAACTCCTTCTAAAACTTTTAAATTATCCAATGTTTTACATGTTCCACACATTAAACAAAATCTTTTAAGTATATCCAAATTAACTTTTGACAATGATGTAATTCTTGAATTTTACCCTCATTTTTGTTTAATAAAGGATCGAGCTACCAAGGCCAACCTTCTCACAGCCACCCTTAATATGGATTGTATTCTCTTCCGTCCAACTTCAAGATCAGCAAACAAACCTCTTCTCCAGTAGCTTATTCTAGTTCTTGTGTTTCTTCTTCCCTGTGACACAGTAGACTTGGGCATGCTTCTCAAGATGTTGTTTTAGCTTTAGCAAAAAATAATAAAATTTCTTTTTCGAATAATAAATTTCCTTTATGTGTTGATTGTTGTAAAGAAAAATCTCATAAACTACCTTTCAAATTAAATAAATTTAGAGCTTAAAAGCCTTTGGAATTAATTCATTGTGATGTTCGGGGATCATCACACATTCAATCTAGATTTGGATATAGGTATTATGTAAACTTTATTGATGATTTTTCTAGATTTTCTTGGATATATTTCATGCATTGAAAATCTGAAGTTCAAGTAAATTTTACAAAATTCAAAGTTCTAGTAGAAAACTTGTTTTCAACAACAATAAAAAGAATTCAAACAGATGGAGGGTCGGAGTTCTTCTTCCTCAACCGATGTTATCCACAAATTGCACATCAAATGACTTGTCCTTATTCTCCGGAACAAAACGGTGTTGCAGAGCGCAAACATCGTCAAATCATCGAATTGAGTTTGTCAGCTATCTCTCAAGCTTCCATTCCACTTGAATATTGGGCCGACATCTTTCAGAGTATTGTGTTCATCATCAACATGCTACCTATTATTTCTCATAATTCTCTTTCACCTTTTGAAATTCTTTTTATAAATCACCTGATTATTCTTTTCTCCGCGTGCTTGGATGCTTGTGTTTTCCTTATATTAAACCTTATAACTCTCACAAATTGGAATTTCGTGCTTTACCTTCTTTTTGTTTAGGATACTGCTCCAGATAAAAAGGCTACATGTGTCTTGACTTGGCATCCAAAAGAGAATATATCAGCCGGCACGTTACCTTTCATGAGGAGAATTTTCCTTTTCGACAAGCTTCTCAATCAACACCTACTCCCTCTCCTTCTACATCCACTATTTTTCCCTTACCTATTGTAGTTCACTCTAAAGACCATTCTCCACTAGCTGACTCTCATCATGAAACCCCAACTATAAATCTGATATCTAATGCTCAATCAATAGCCTCTGCTCCATCCACAACAATTAATCTTCCTAGTACTCAAGGTAGCACACAAAACGTAGCACCAAATCATACGATGATTAATAGAAGTAAAACCAATTCACTCAAACCAAAATCTCATCCCGAATTCACAGCTCTATTAACATCGAAACAAACCATTACATCTCATAACACTTCTCAAGAGCCTACCACATTCTTGCAAGCCTCCAAAGACCCAAACTGGCGAGATGCCATGTCATCCGAAATCAATGCTCTCCTTACGAATGGAACATGGACTCTTGTTCCTACCTCTCCAGCATAACATAATCAAATGCAAATGGGTATTCCGCTTGAAACGTCGTCCTGATGGTTCCATTGATCGTTACAAAGCACGTTTGGTTGCCAAGGGATACACACAAGAAGAAGGAATTGACTATGAGAAAACATTCAGTCATGTGGTGAAGCCTACAACAATCATGTTGATTCTTTCTTTAGCTGTTTCTATGAATTGGCCCATTAAACAATTAGATGTTAATAATGCTTTTTTTGCACGGTGACCTTCATGAAAATGTGTTTATGGAACAACCACAAGGTTTTATTAATCCTAATTATCTGAATCATGTATGTCATTTACGTAAAGCTTTATATGGTCTTAAACAAGCACCTCGTGCATGGTACCATAAGTTGAGTTCTTGCTTGACCCAATTAGGCTTTCAAGCCACTACTACTAATCCATCTCTTTTTCTTTGCAAAACTGGTACATGTATCACAATGTTATTAGTTTACGTAGATGACATATTAATTACAGGCAATTGTTCCTCTCATATCACCTCGATAATATCAAAACTCAATAGTCAGTTTACACTAAAAGACTTGGGTCTTTTACATTATTTTCTTGGTATAACATGTACAAAAACATCATATGGTTATCACCTCTCTCAATCTCATTATATTCAGGATATCATTGCCAAAGCTAAGATGGAGCATGCAAAACCAGTATTTATACCTATTGCGGCGGGTGAGCAATATTCTAAACACAGTGGTGCTCCTATGGCTGATCCGGCGCTATACCGAAGTGTCGTTGGTGGTCTTCAATACGCTATTCTTAGGAGACCCGACATATCCTATGCTGTCAAAAAAGCCAGCCAGTTCATGCAATCTCCCACCGAAGTTCAATAATCCCTAGTCTCCTTCGTTACCTAAAGGGGTCTCTTGATCATGGCATTTCGTTCAGAAGATCTAGCAACCTCACCCTTCATCTTTATTCTGACGCCGATTGGGTGGGATGCCCAGATGATCGTCGTTCGACAACAGGCTATTGTGTATACCTTGGACCAAACCTGGTTTCTTGGTCATCAAAGAAGCAACCTACTGTTTCGCGCTCTTCCACCGAGGCTGAATATAAAGCCATGGCCTTAGCCGCCTCTGAAGTAACCTGGTTACGCTTTGTTCTCAATGAACTATGTGTTCCTCTCTCCATTCCTCCGACCTTATATTGCGACAACATTGGTGCCACTTATCTTGCCTCGAACCTCGTCTTTCACGCCCGTACGAAACACATAGAAATTGATTATCATTTTGTTTGTGTCACAAGTAAAGCACTAAATGTACGCTTCCTCTGCACCCAAGATCAAATTGCTGATATCTTCACAAAAGGTCTCTCTCTCAAACGGTTTAACTTCTTACGAGACAAGCTTACGGTGGTTAAGTCCCCTGTTGCGCTTGCGGGGGGATGATAAGAGGAATATTTACATAGCACCAAATCATACAAAATCTCACCTGGTCCGATAGACCTCTCATAATCAAAGGCTTGATTTTCTCCATGCCTGATTTTCTCCAATCATGAATTAATTGTGTTCCCACAAATGAATATTACCGTTAGGCTCATTAGTGATTACTAGATTTGATTTAATTATTTTATTTGCTAGATTTGTTTTGAATGTTTTGTTCAGCCTATATAAACAAAGGCACTCCTATGTAATACAGTAAGAAACAAAAATCATCTCTTCAATAAAATACTTTATCATTCTTTATTTTCTTCAAAAGAAACAAGACAACCACACAGGGACTGAACCAGATAACCGCACCGCTATCAGAGAAACAAAATAACAGTGACTGTGCAGTAACACAGCAGTACTAAACCAGCAGCGACCTTGTGATTATCAGCAGCGGGAATAATAGTGCAGCAATAAGCTCACACTAGCCCAAGAAAGAACAATAATAGAAGCAGAAATGATTGAACAATGGAACTTGAAAAATAAGATAAACTTCTTATTACAAGAGAAAAAAAGAGATACAAAATATTGTTGTTGTTGGAATGAATAAAACTCTACCCCTTTCACTCTATTTATAGGCCGAATCTTGCCTCTTACTATACCAAGAAACACTTGCAGAACCACAAGAGAAAACATTGCTGGATGTCGATCTCATATCATCCAAATCATCGTCCATGTCAGCATCGGTATATCCATGAAAAATAAACTCGGAATCCTTCTTATAAAATAACCCGAGATTAAGAGTCGAATTCACGTACTTAAGAATTCTCTTCGCTGCATCCAAATGTGACTTTGTCAGAACTTGCATAAACCGAGTCACCAGACCGACCGCGAAGGCAATATCCGGTCCACTAATCGTGAGATAAATCAGACTTCCAACAAGAGCATGAAACTTCTGAGGATCCGGAAGTACCTTTCCATCATCACGCCTCAATTTGAAATTTGTGTCCAACAGTGTCAAACAATGCTTACCTTCTTTTACGCTAAATTTCTCAATGAGCTTCCCGGCATAACCCGTTTGAGAGACGAAATACCCGTCTTTCAAACCTTCCACTTCCAATCCCAGAAAGTAGCTAAGCTCTCCAAGATCCTTCATCTCGAATCGAATTGAGAGATCGCCCCAAAGTCTTGCAACTTCGCCTTCATCATTGCCGGTGATGATCATGTTTTCCATGTATAAAAGGATTGTTGGGTTTCAACCGTTCATAACGCAGCGGAAAAACAAAAAAAACGAAACAAAATCGAATTCGAAACCCAAAAGAAGGATACGTGAATTACAATTAAATCAAAGAAAAATTTCATAACTTTGTACCTTCGGATTACGCTTAATCCGTGATGATCAAAAGCGAAGTTGGTTGACGCTTTTCTTTGCCCGATTCCAAACCGGTTTCCTTTGTATGTTTCGCATAACCGGTCCAACAAACCGATCTCCAAGCAAATCGATTCTCCAAACAAATCACGGTTTCAACCCGAATCACAAAGACGCCGCACTTCGCTTCGTCCTCTACCGGTATCCACACGAACAACTCCTTTGAACGGATAAAGAACGATATATGCTAGTACCCGTTCTTCATATCTCTCACAGAAAAAATAACAAGAGAATAATTTTTCGGATTTTTCTCTCTTTTGTCTCACAAAATTTGGCCGAAAATATTATGATCCCTCATCAGATTTTGGGGTGTCTCTTGTGCTTATATAGTCCATCAGTTTCATATCCTATGTGCATGGTAACTATGTAACCATATGTGCAACACACCTTATCATATAAGATGCAGGATTGGATATGTCACTTGACTATATAGCTTTCCATACAACTTATCACATAAGTCATGATTTTTCTGTGTACGTCTCAATCGTTGTTCTTTGTGTGTGACCCTGTAGGTTTACTTAATGTTGGCAATAATCACAACGGATTATAAATCATGAGCGGCCTCTAGCAAGACATCATGATTACCCAAATTAAGCAAATATAGATGATTCGATCAAACCTAATTTATGTCATGCATTGTATCCTTTTGTTACACGATATCTATATCGTCCATAAGGCATGGTATGTGTCAACCTTATGTTGGTCGATAAATATTTCTTGACACCGAATTTGATTGAACATGAACTGACATTAATAACTCTTTATTAATTCATTTGAGCACGTCCGTGCGTTTCTTCAATCAAATCATCAAGAGGCCTAAAGATATCTCTCTCAATTTATGAGAGGAACAAATCCTATCTTAATTAAACTCTTTCCTCTGCATGATTCATTATATACCTAATTATAATCTTTATGACCGCCCGGTTAAAGACGATGTTAGATTATATTAAAGTATAAAATTTCTCATGTAGGAAATTGAGATAATCTCAAGTCTAAGGATTACAGATACATTCTTTACTGAGAATAACTAATGACACGAACCATGTAGTATTCTCACGGTGGGTCAATCCAGTATATGGTCTCTAACATATACTTATGTTAATGACTTAATAACTCTTATTAATGATCAGTAAAACGTGACCATCAGTCAACTAACATACTGATGTACATTTATAGCTTATCATAAAGTATGTTTGTCTCACAAACATCCTATAAATGATCAGGGACGGTTTAGAATATCATTCATAATACTTTATAGTTTTACTATCAAAGTCACATACTTTGATGATATAAAGCTGAATATCATATTCAAGGTTCATTTTAGTAATAAGAATAAAATAACCAATACGCATTTATTATATAAAATATCTCTAAATAAACACAATGTTTGTTTAACACAATCCATACATCTAGGTCTCAAATATATTGGCCTAGGGCATACTACTAACAAGGATGACCACGTGTAGACCGACCTTTCTCTTCACAAAAAAACTGTGATCCGAACTCGAAGAAGAATAACCACAAAATTGCAAATATTTCATAATCTTGTCATACCAAGTTCGAGGTGCCTTCTTCAAACCATACACCGTCTTTTTCAGCTTGCACACGTAGTCAGGACGTACCTTGGAAATATACCCAACCGGTTGCTCCACATAAATCTCTTTGTCGAGTTCACCATAAAGGAAAGCATTCTTCACATCCAGCTACCACAGCTTCTAACCTAGCGAAGCAGCCATTGAAATCACAACTCGTACGGATGTCATCTTGGCGACAGAACTAAGAGTTTCTTCATAATTCTCGCCGTACCGTTGAGAAAAACCTCTCGCTACAAGCCTCGCTTTATAGCGCTCAACACTCCCATACGCCTTGCGTTTCAACTTGTAGACCCATTTGCAAGTAACCGGGTCCTTTCCCTTGGGTTTCGGTACAAGATCCCAAGTTTCATTTTTTCGAAGAGCTTGCATCTCCTCATCCATAGCATCTTCCCACGACTTGTTACCTTTCATCTCCTCAAAGCATAAAGGTTCACTATCCGTCGATCTTGAAAAAAATACGAATACTTCGACACGAAGTTTTTGTCTCTATATCTAGCCGGCCGAGTTACCGTCCTTGTCGACCTCCTTAGAACTTGTTCATTTCCCTCTTCTTGTGATTGCACTTCGTTGCTCCTCTTGTCACCTTGATCCATCTCACTTGAACTCGTGACATTCGACATAGGCTATGAGAACCTCGGATCTTCACTCGGGTTACCCATGTCATCAACACCCGGGTTTCCCACGTGAACAACAGGTGGTGTCGGCAGATTCAAAACTACCGCTTGGGAACCACCATCACCATATATAGAAGACGATTCATCAAACACCACGTCTCGAGAGACAATGAATTTATGAGTTGTCGGATCTATGCATTTCCATCCCTTCTTTCTTTGATCATAACCAATGAAAACACACTTCTGAGCCTTAGTGTCTAATTTCGTCATCTTCTCATCCGGTACGTGAACAAAGCATGTACAACCAAACATCTTCAAATGCTTCACACTTGGCTTCTCATCGAACATTAACTCGCGAGATGACTTCATGTTAATCGGACTGCAAGGAAGCCGATTAACCACTTAGGTAGCACATGCCGTACCTTCCGCTCATAAGGCCTTCGGTAAATTCTTCGCATACACCCAACTCTTGCATACCTCCATCAAGATGCCGAATTTTTCGTTCCGCCACGTGTATAATCACAAGTCAACTCCTTCATGATGCCATGCCTCTCGCAAAATGTGAGAAAATCCTTGGATGTAAACTCGCCTCCATTGTCGGTTCAAAACTTCTTAATCCTTTGACCAAGCCTTCCTTCAATCATCATTCTAAATTCTCAAAATTTAGAAAATGCCTCTCGTTTCTCCTTTAGAAAATAAACCCAAGTGTACTGTGTAAAATCGTCGACGAGTACCAACATAAATCGAGCACTCCCGTACGACGCGTTTTGTATAGGACCCATCAAATCATCATGAATAAGTTCTAATGCACCTTTACACCTTTACCGAGACTTCTCGAAAGGCAGCAGCCGGTGAGATTTACCATATTGGCAACCCTCACACACACATCAACACCACTTTGCAAAAGAAAGAGACAGAAACCCGTTGACAAGATTCCTCGAAACCATTGCCTTCAACTTGTCAATACCCACATGACCGAGCCTAGCATGCCAAACCGACACGCCATTATTGTTGCTCATCTTGTCAACATATGAGGAAGAAGCCAAAAGAACATACAAGTCTTTTACCCTCTTACCGATGTGCGTAATATCACCCTTCACCTCCTCCACATTCTGGAGGAACTTCACATCCTTCGGACCAAACAACACATAGTGACCAGCATCAACCGCATTCGCCACCGACAGAAGATTCTTCTTCATACCAGGCACGTGATAAACACTGTCGAGAGTTATCGACCAGTTGACTTTACCAGAAACAACAACCGTGTCCTCATTCACCACATGGTGAACACTGTTGTCGGCAGTAACAAAGGCAGTATTGCCTTTATACCCGCGAAGTGAAGAAAACTTGGAATCGTCACCAGTCAGATGATGACCACAACCGGAATCAATGATCCAGTTGTCCTCGTAGTTAACAGAAGCACACACGTCTAATGAAACTCCTTCTGCTATGAAATCCGTATCCCAAACTTCACTCTTCACAATATGCTCCTTACTCGCGGCATTTCCTTCCCTCAACTTAGCACGACAATTCTTCCTTATGTGACCGAGTTTCTCATATCGATAACACTTGATAGCTGACCGAGAATCACTATTTGAGGAAGACTCCCCCTTCTTCGTAACCTCCTTCTTCTGTTCCTCTTGGTCATACTGAGTTTTTATTTTGTTAGACACAAAAGCGTGACCTTCGCCTTTGGAAACCGAAACACCCGCCATTTGTCGAGCCAACGATTCTTGAGAAGCGACCAAATTTTCAAACTCCGTCAAGGATGGTTGTTGCGCCCACCCTTGTATTGAGGTAACGAACGTGACATACTCTTTTCGAAGACCGCGAATAATATACCGCTTCAACTTCGCCTCCGAAATAGCCTCTTCTGGTTCCAAGATAGAAATTTCAGAACATAAACCCTGTACTCTCAAGAAATATTGAGAGATAGAGAGTTCACCTTGTGTGCAACTCGCCAACTCATTCTCCAGAAATTATAATTGTGCCGTGTTCTTCTTGTTGAGCAACTCATAGTTTTATGGTTTGAGTGAAGCAGAGGTGACATAGTGGAGAAGGACGAAGGGTTCAGTGTTGAGAGCGACTTTGATGAGTAGGTCGGTTCGACTCAATTCCATTAAGGTTATGAGCCCAAATTTATTGGAATAAAGGTGAGTATTCTTATTACTTTTATTATTTTGTTTGTGATTTCTTATAGATAAATAATTAAACTGATTTTCTACATTTCAGGGTCAGGAAATGGAATAAATCAGAAGGGAGAGACATAAAATGCTCATCAAATTTGTTGGAAATATGAGGACTTATCCAGAAGATTGGCAAACTTCTTTGGAAAATTCGCAAGCCCAAAAGGCCGAATTATGAGGTTCGAACTCTTTGGTAGCAGTTTGAAGTTGGTACCACTGATCAATAATGGTGCATTGTGGGTCATTTATTAGGGTTTTTGAAAAATCGCCAATAGGTCCCTAAAAGTGAAGAAATTCATAAATTTGAAAAGAGAGGGTGGAAGATAGGAGCACTTAACAATGGCGCTGCTCATTCACTTTTTTGCAAATTTGCAAAGAGCCCCTAAAAAAGGTGGAATTTCAGAAATTTCTTAAGAAGGTTATGTTGCTTGGCTCAAAAGAAAGAATCACAAATAATGTATGAATGGTGCATTACTGTATGTAGTAGGTTTTCTGTTTTTGTTCTTTATATTTCTATCTTGATGCAGTACAAAATTGTATATTTTTATTTCAGTTATTATGTATGGTATTTCTTTTTCATTCTTTCTTTTGGGGATTAGATGGAGAATTAGGTCTTTTGTAAACTTTTTTTTCTTCATGGCATAGGATATTTTTTTGTATTACTTTTATATTTTATTATTTTATCAATTTAATAACAATCAAATGCAATATTTGTTTGAATACTTTTGCACAAAACACTCGGCCTAAATCCCTAATCAACCGTTCATAATCACTTGAACTTGAATTTATGAAATATTCTTTGACTTGAATTATTGCATGTTTCGGAAAAATATACATAATTATTATACTTGTGAGGTTTCTGCTAGTAGATATAGATATAGATATAGATGAATTATGATAGAATAAATAAGATTCTCTTATAGCCGTTTAAAGGGAAATTTAATTCAACAAATGAGTCAGCCACTTAGATGATCCACTGTTTAAATAACTCTGTATCTATCTATGTATCTTTCCTTAGCAAGCTTAATAGAGTAGTTCAAAATCAATATACAGATATTAACAACACAGGAAACTGCAAGGTTATAAAACCATCGGATCCATATCAAGTAAAGAGATAGTCGGCTGAACATGCCTTTTATGAGTCCGAATCTTCTGCTGCCATACTCCATCTGCCATCGGTGAAGCTGCAACGTGGGTTAATCAGGTTTGTCCATTTTAGCGGGCCCTACCACTTATTAAAATGAAACGGAACCAAACCAAACGGCAAGGAATTGAATGTTAAAAGACATGGGCCCCACCAGTACTCTAAAGTATTTTTAATTGGAAAAATTACAACAAAACTCCTAACTTTTATAAATATTACAAAAAACATTATATTTTCAAAAAAAAAATATTTTTAAAAAAATATTGTTTAAAATTTTTTTTTTAAGACAATATTTTTTTAGAAAACAATTTTTAAGACTATATTTTTTAGAAAACAATTTTTAAAACAATATTTTTTGAGAAAATAATTTTTATAGTCATATCAAGATGGCACTGTAGCACGTCCAATTACGACAGACTGTATATATACTTTTTTTTCGTTTTCCAATATACTTTTTATTTTCTATATAATGTTTTTAATGATTTGGACATATTTTATTTTGTATGTATTATTCACTTTTGGAATACTATTTTACAACTTTTAAATATATATTTTTGTTTTCTATACACTGTTTTCACTGTGTATGTATATATTGCTACAAAAACTGAATTATATATACTGTTTTATATACTGCTTATTACCTATATATATTGTCGTCATGGTTTTGGCATGTTACAGTGCGTCATGATATATCAGGTCCCATATTTATCAGAAACTATTTTTTAAAAAAATAATTTTATAAAATAACTTTTAAGAAAATAATTTTAATAAGATAATTTTTAAGAAATAAATTTAAAAAAATATTTTTTAAGAAAATATTATTTTAAAAAATATTTTTCTAGAAAATATTAAAAATGTATTCTTGAAAAACAATTTTTAATAAAAATTAAATTTTTTAAATAGGTTTGATAAATATTTTTAAAATTTTTTTCCCGAATTTTTTTTTAGAATTTTTTTTAAGAAAATAATTTGTAGGACAAATATTTTTTAGAAAATAGTTTTTTTTTTTTTGAAAATATAATGGTGTTTTGAAATATTCAAAAAAGTTATGGGTTTTGTTGTAAATTTTCAATTAAAATACTTCAAGGTAGTCCTTGGGGCCCATTTTTTCAGCTTTGTTTATTCAATCCCTTGCCGTTTGGTTTGGTTCTGTTTCATTTTAATAAGTGGTAGGGCCCGCTAAAATCAACAAACCTGATTAACCACGTTGCAGCTTCATCGATGGCAGATGGAGTATGGCAGCAGAAGATTCGGACTCTGCCTTTTATTCCTCTTTCTGGAGGATTCCAGAATCTGGAGTTAGGGCTTCGCTCCGGCCATGAATGCTGTTGAGGCAACCCGAAACCCTAAATTCTGGATCTTCTCTCTTGTTGCGAGCCGTCATTCTCTCTCTGTGGTGTCCGGGTCTAAGGTTTGAGGGCTTTGCTCCGGCGATGGATGATCGCCGTTGAGGTAACCCGAAACCCTAGATTTTGGAGATCTGTAGATGAAGAGGACGCTCTCTCTCTCTCTCTCTCTCTCTCTCTCTCTGTAATTTGTCTTGATGGAAAATCAATTTGATTTCTCATGTTGTTTTAGATTTTGAGATTATCGTGAGGTTTCGCTCCGGCTGAATTGTCGTAGAAGCAACTCTGATATTTCTCCCTGTTTAAACAATTAAGCAAAGTGGCACTCGCTTGACTAAACTTCTATATTTCTTGCTATGACAATTGAAGGCATAGAATTGCAATGCTGTTCCATTACTGATGCATCTATACTGTGTAGGAAGAAGACCCTTGACATGAAATTTTAATTACTTGTCGGGTTTTGGTACATAATATTCATTTACTTGATGGCTTCGAGGGCTTTGATACATAATTTTCATTTACTTGATGACTTTGAGGCATAAAATTTTTTATATAGTTGAGGGACTGTAAGGCATAACTTTCATTTACTTGATGACTTTTAGACAAATTTTAATTCCTTGAGGGCTTTGAGGCATGAATTTTAATTACTTAGAGGGTTTTGAGGCATAAATTTCATTTACTTGAGGGTATAAATTTCTTGTACTTAATGACTTTGAGGCATAAATTTTAACAATTTGTGGGCTTTTTGAGTCATAAATTACATCTACTTGATGGTTGAGGCATGAATTTTAATATTTTGAGGCTTTGAGGCATGAATTACATTTACTTGGTTGCTTTGAGGCATGAATTTTAATAATTTGAGGGCTTTGACGCATAATTACATTTACTTCATGACTTTGGGCTTAAATTTCATTTACTTGATGGTTTTGAGGCATAGATTTTAATTACATGAGAGCTTTGAGGCATAAATTTTATCTACTTGGAAGGTTTTGATTTTTGAGGCTTGAAATTTCATTTACTGGATGGGTTTGAAATGTGCAAATGATTGTACTCATTTTTTTCTGTCTGAAGAGATATGTCTTTCTATATTTTTGAATAAAATTTTATTTTTCTTTTGTTATTGTATTTTTAATTGAATATTTATGTTTTTGTATTTTCTATCTTATTTAATTAAAAAAAATTAGAGATTATTAAATTAATTAATAGAATATAATTAAAATAAAGACATTATAGTAATTAGTAATTATTTCTATTTTTTAAATCAACTTTTTATTCCATGAAACTTGCCGAACAATGATGGAATAAAATGGAAGAACCACTCTTCCACCTTTTGCCGGGCCCTTAGGATAAAACATTAGTTGTTGTGCTGCCAATTATGAAATCTTTAACAAATGGAAAAAATAAAGATATAAGAAGACCGGTTATGGCAGCTCTCCTAGCATCATAGTTATCCCAACTAGAGAGCTCGTGAATCAAGTAAATAATCAACTTAATTTTCAATTAATTATCACTTCTTTTGGTTAATTTTCTTATTATGAGATGAATTATTTATATTTAGGTCTATGCGGATTTTGAATTTTACAGAAAAGTTATCCGATCAATTCAGAACTGTTTCAAAACACACAAAATAATAAAATTACAAACAAAACCGCAGTTTTCCCCCAAATTAGATTAAAAAACACAGCTTACCTCAAGAATCCAATCATCAGCAGGGATTTGCGGCTCAAGAATGCCAGAGAATGAGCAGTCCCAATTTCGCTAAGTTTTCTTGTTGCGTGTCTTAGAGGTGTTAATTTTTTATTTTTCTTAATTATCCAGTAATTTGGTGTTATTCTAATTTTGATATATCTTTAAATTTTGTATTCATTTTAGGAAAAGAACTCATTTCATCTTGAAGAAACTTCTCCTCTAGAGTAACTTCATTTGCTACTATCAAGAAAAAAGTAATTTCATTTGACTCGAGCTCATATTCAAAATAAAAGAATGCATTGTAGTTGCACGCAAATGAAGCTGAAGCCATCTATTCTCGATAAATATTGTTAGAGGTAATAACTAATAAATTCATAGATAATTACTACCAGATTTCAATTTTGTTTATGGTGCTACATACCTGCATTGATTCTTCATTTATATATTGCTGACCCAAAAGTTGAAACACAGAGAAGAAAAGATCCATTAATCAAGCTGGCAAAGAGATTTGTTTTCTTTCTTCCTTTTCATATTACGAATTGTCTTTATCTAATTTTGAATTGTGGATTTGATGCAGATTTTGTATTACAACTAAGAGAATTGCAAGTGAAAGTCTAGCAAGAGAAAGGTGTATAGTATTTAAAACTGGATAGCTGGTAAGTAAATGCTTTCAATTTACTTTTTTGATTGCTTTTCTATTTCCTTTCTGAATGAGAATAAGAAAGTGTTAAATTGTTGAAGTGATATATCTTTCACCTTTTTTCTCTTTTGACCTAATTTCCTGATATTGGTAAATTATTTGTTTATTTGATGCTTTTCTTTTGACGATTTTGAAGGCCTACAAAGAGAAGAATGAAGTAAAACTGTTATGTTGAAAGTAATATACTGTTCAATTTATTATCCATATAGATTGGTCTCTAATTTAAAATTTCTTAGGTTAGGAATGTATGGTTTAATTGTAAATTCTATTAGCCTAATTAAGATAATTTGATTATTTATTTCACATTTATTTTTGGACAGGTCTAGAGATGATATGAAAAGATTTGCTGATCATGCCTTCTGCTATATCCATATTGAATATAACATCTAAATTGTATCAAACATTGGTAGATTTGCTGATCATATTCATGACTTCTTCTATGTCCAAATTTTAAACATCTAAATTGTATCAAACATTGATTTTCTTACAATCATAATATATCAATTTTTTTCCTTGTAATTTATGACAAGTATTTTGGCTAACTTATTATTATCACGTGTAATGTCTATTATTTAACATGCTTATGTAAATATTATTTTGACCCAAACCGCAATGAATTTAGTTTTTGAATAATGGTGTATATACATCGCGCAACGCGCGAAATATCTGCTAGTATTTTCAACCATTAGAACTCCAAAAAATGGAACAATATCAATTGCTATACAAACTTTTAACCTTTTTAATCAAGGGACGTGACAGACGCCACGTAAGCCAAAATACGACGGATCTCCAACCGGCGCCTTCCAGCTGAGCAGGCAACGACGGGAGCACGACGGGATGAATCTGGCTGCTGAGATCTAAAAAACAGAGGCGTGACGACGAAAACTGTATATAAATGATGATATAACAATATATAATTCAAACAAACAGTATATATATAACAATATATAATTCAGACAAAAAACCGTATATATATAGTATAACGTTCTGATATAAACAATATATATAATTCAGACGAAAATAATATATAAATATGATATAATAGTATATAATTCAGACAAAACAATATATATAACAATATATAATTCAAACAAAAGACAATATATATATAGTATAAAGTTCTGATATAACAATATATATAATTCAGACGAAAACAATATATAGATACGATATAACAATATATAATTCAGATAAAACAATATATATAGCAATATATAATTCAGACAAAAAACAGTATATATAACAATATATATATGTGTATATATAGATATGGTATAATAGTATATAAATATGATATAATTCAGACAAAACAATATATATATATATATATATATATATATATATAATAATAATAATAATAATAATAATAATAATAATAATAATAATAATAATAATAATTTCTTCAGCCGATAAACAATGTATATCAGAGCCGCCGTGCTGGAGAAGAAAAGAGCGGCGGGAAGAATATTGATGAGGCGCCGACAGACCACAACACGTCGCGCAGCGTGTTGCGTACGGGTCGTTACCAGACCCGTCATGATATCCAATTTCCCTTTAATTAATCATCTTAGAAATTCATACAAAACGGATCATCAGGTAGCAACTTCACAACATCATTAGCCTCTTCTCCTTCTTCTATTCCTTCATTGTTAGTCATCGTCTTCTTCTTCTTAAACAGGGGCTTGCAACAATCCTCACCATTTGAACTAAAGGAGGAATAATCACAATCGAGTCGAGTTCAAGATAGAATTTCCAGCTCGAAACCCTAAAGCAATTTCGAGCCAAGCCAGCTCGAGTTCAATTCGAGTCGAGTTCGAGATGGGTCCAGCTCGAGCTCGACTCATTTGCAGCCCTACTCACTGTGATATATTTGTAAAGTTAAGTGACTTTCTGTGATATATTTTTAAAGTTGAGTGATCTTCCATGATATATTTTTTAAGTTGAGTAATCTTCTGTGATATATTTTTAAAGTTGAGTGACTTGTAGTGATAAAATTTCAAAGTTGATTGAACTGCCGTGAAATAATTGTAAAGTTAGATGACATCCCATGATATTGATAAACTTGAGATGATTATTTGAGCTATAAGGTTATGATGTGAGCTGCTTAAATCAGCGATGACGTGTCATATATGTGTCAATTCCGTCAATAAATGGATGAAAAATTAACCGGGTGATCTAATTTGGACAAATCAAAAATTGAATGAACTATTGGGAACAATTGAAAGTTGAATGACATATTTAATCATTTTTAAAAATTGAGTGACCTATGATAAAACTTACCCTATAATTTGGCATGGTTGACACCTAGTCACCAAAGCCATTGCATTTTTTATTGGAAAAAGTAAATAACATTATTTATATTATTTTTTGGTGCATTTATCCAACTAAGCCATGACAGCTTCATTCCAAATCACAAACAATAAGAACCTCAAATATTACCACATTTCAGTCTACCCTTAACCAAATATGATTAGTTTCGTCAACAGGCAATCAAAACTAAAAATCTACTACACACACACACACAACTAGTTCATAAACACACAAAAAAATAGTTTACGAAAGAAAAAAATTCTAACAAAACGCAGCTCTAATAATCAGCTCGCTTGTCCAAAAATCTAAATAAGTTTTATTCAGAATCGGTTTGAGGGATTCGTCTGAGCAACTTGTACAATCCAAAAACGTTATTTTCGGCCCATTTGTAAGGAATGAAGAACGAACGATACATAGCTGGCGAGAGTTCTCTGTCCAAATACGGCACAGCTGCCACCGTCTGAACATTTTGACAAGTTCAAAAGGAGTTATGTTTTGCTTTATATAAGAAATGAAGGATTTATTAGAGGGGGGTTTGGATTGAAAGGTTTTGTTCAGGGGATTTTGGGGTTTCAAAATTGATTATTTTTTGTTTGATTTGAAAGATTAGGGAGCTCCCAACACTACGTTGTTTATTCGTGTCTTAAAATTAAAGGACGCTTTATTTAGGATAGGATACATGTCGAGTTTCAATCTTTTGAATTGTAAAACTATTCACTAATTGTAATGTTTGTACTTTTTACTTACAAACCCTCAAAAATGTTGGTAAATTTTTCTATTTTTTCATAATTCTTTCCTTTTCAACCGGAAGAAAAGCAAAAGCCAACATCTCTTTAAATTACTTATTTTTCTATTTTTTTCTTATTTTTTTTATTTAATTACCTCCCAAGTAGACAAGTCATTTCCTCGAGCAGGTGTCGGACGCTTCAAGTCAAGTTCCACAAAGAACGTGCACGCCTCAATATCCTTAAACTGCATTAAATGCACAAAAAATGCTTCAAAATCTCTCAAACAAATAATCAAACCGACTTACAGGATTTTTTGAAGGGTAAAAATATTCAACCTACTTAACAGGATTTCTTGAAGGAATCTAAAAGGTGAGAGGATTTTGTTAATATTCAGATAAGTAGGTTGAATATTCAGAAAAGTTACTATTTTTTTGAAAAATTTCCCTTCTTTAAATGGCCTGTATACATGATAATTTTTTCCCTAACAAGTCTATGGATCATGCAACTAGATCAATCATGAATGACTAAATAAGGAAGGAAATAATGGAAATAATTAATTTTTTTTCCCTATTCAGGCTTTTCATGATTGATTCGGGATCCGGTTGAATCATCACTAGACTTTTGTTTCTTTCTAAGAAAAATGGTAAAAAAAGGAAAGGAATAGGAGGTACGAATTGATCGCGAGAGGCTTTATTTTTATTTTTTTGAGGCTTTAGTGCCACTCAAGGTTTAGTTCAAATGTAAATCATCTCACATAACATGATACTTCTTATCTTATGTACGCACACATTTAATATTTCTAAAGGGATTCTCAAAATTAACTTTTCTGAATATTTTAAATAACCCCCTCATATTCTACATTTAAAAAAAAAACTATAAGCAAGCCTACATGTGTTAAGTTTAACATCCAAATTAAGTTTTTCTGGACCAAAATGCCCTCACCAATTTTTTGGAGAATCTACAAAGCAATTTTTTTTTTTTGGAAATATTCAGAAAAGTCAGGGTTTTTTTTTTTTTTTTTTGAGAATTCCCCTTTTAAGAAGAAAATGGTAAAAAAAAGAAGGAAAGGAAACTTTAATTACAAATTGACCTGGAGATGCTTTATTTCTATCGTTGAAATACTTAGGCGCCGCTTTAGTGCCGCCCAATGTTTCGTTGAACGGAAACGAAAGAAGTCCGTTAAATCCGTCGTCGACCTACTTGACTAATGTAAGACGGTACGAAGAAGGACGAAGGGTACTTTGGTCCAAAAAAATATTTATTCGATAGAATAGTTAACCCCCATAGGGGGTAAAAAAATTCAACCCACTTTATAGGAGGTTTTTGAGGAAATCCAAACAGTGATCGATGGGCCTTTAAAAATACTCAATAAAAATTATTAGGACTTCTTTGAAAAATTTCCCTATTTCTTATCTCTACAAGACATTTCTTATTTATTTCCAACAAAAAATGTAAGAAAAAAGAAAGGAAATTTTAATTACGAATTGATCGGGAGAGGCTTTATTCCTATCGTTGAAATACTTCGGGGCCGCTTTGGTCCCGCCTAAAGTTCCGTTGAAGGGAAAGGGAAGGAGGCCGCCGAATCCGTCATCAACCCACTTGACTTGCGAAATGGAGGAAGGCACGAAGAAGGAGGACGGGTACCGGTGCCACTCGCTCCCCACGCACAGCACCGACCCTGCAAAAAAAATGGGAAAGTTAGGGTGTAGGGTTTAGGGTTTAGGGTTTGAGCAAAACAATCCTTAATTGTTATAGTAAAGAGTAATGATAGGAACACAGAATCCGACCACAACTTTGACACTGATGATTAGGCGGTAGATATTCCACCTGATCAAGATTCATCCAAACCAGTGGGCCCTACTGCCGCCTATGCATTTATGTCAAATTGGTGGTTGAATTTTGTGTCAATAAAGCTACTCTCACAAAGTCGTGAACTAAAAAGCTGAATCTCGGGCCCCACAGACAAATGAAGTTGTTAGGGCCCGGAAGCAAGCTCTAAGTGAGTTTGTGGAGTGTTTGTATTGTGACTTTCGGTAATGACCCTAGAAATCGGGCAGAGCGATGTGTTTCTATGCAATGTATATAGTCCTCAATTGTTATTACAATAAAATTATTTTTCACAAATTATTTCACTTGTTGTTTCACTTAGAGCTGACTTATAGGCCCCCCACAAAGACAAACAAATTTTCGTGCACCACTATGTAATTTAGCAACAAATTTGTTTGTGTTTTCACAGATAGTCACAATTTGTGAAAATAACTTTATTGTGACTATTAGGAAGGAGTGAAGCTACACCCACTAAATAATTCATTAACTATTTCACTAACTCTATCACTACCATACGGGTCCAAGTCCTAAAATACATAAAAACATGTGGGACCCAAATGTCAGTGAAAAGTGTTAGTAAATTACTTAATGAGTGTAGATTTACTGATAAGAAAGTACATATGTATTGTAGAGAGAGAATGTTTATTGTTTAGTACCTGGCGCCACATCATCTAAATGGTGTGGCAAATCGGTGTATATCTTTAAAGGAGCAGAGTATCCGTTCAGTATGGAGAAAGTACGGCTATGAGACGCGCATAAAATGAGGCCCAGAATTAACGGCCTTATTCCTTTCGCTATCTGTTTGAACAAAATAAATTGTTAAAAAATATATTGATCAAGGGTATTTTGGTCCAAAAAAGAAAAAAAATGGAGTATTATAAATGAAAAGCAGAGATTATTCATAAAATGGACTATTCATAAAATAAATATATTGATGGAATTTTCCAATAATTGAAAAAACAAGCAGAGTTTATTTTTCCAATAATTGAAAAGACGGGACTTTTCTGTGATTCATTTTTCAATATTAGAGATGGGGTCTTTTCCTTTTAAGTTAGTTTTTAAAAAATATATTTAGCATTTGAACAAATTTAAGCTTACTTTATATAGGATTGATTGTTCAGTGGCGTATTTGTCATGAAAAATATCTGGAAAACTATCGATCACAGCTGTAGCGGCCACACATATCAATGGATATATTGGATAAAGAAACCTGCAACATAAAAAATATAAATATATATGGAAAAACTGAAAATGAAGCATTAACTGACAAATAATTCGGCTCAATATTTCATGGTGTTAAAATGATGATTCAGAACAGTAACTCTACACAATCACACAAAAATAATCAGCTTCGTAAAAAAATATAGCATCCATTTTCAGGTCCTTTTTGCAAATCACATAATATTTTTTCATTTATTAATAAAAAAATAACAAAAATTAAATACATACCTTTCTTCTTTATGGGCTTGAAGGGACATAAAAGCAAGCCAGATATACACAGGCGAAACAACTATCAGCAAATCAGGTGCGTATTTTTTCCTAGAAAATTTTATAATTCCAACAAAAACTAGGGCTAAAATGAACGCAAAATTGAAGTTGTTGAACCCATTTCGCAAGTAGAAAAACAGCCCTTCGGTTCCATACAGAGTACTGGAGCCTCCAGTCACGTTGTATTTCAGGAGATTAAATATGGAAAATGTCGGTTTGCCGTAAGTTTGAAAATCGGCGAGTAATGATAAACCCTAGGAATGAAATTCATATAGTTAATATTAAAAAAATAAGTTAGCTTTTTCAAAAAAAGACTCTTTTAACTTTTCTGAACATCATAAATACAATAATAACATAAAATGTTATATCGCAAAACGATGGGGATTATTTTATTTCGGTCCACAAAAGAAAAGAAAAAAGATGGAATGCTAAAGTTAACTAAATAAGGGTTAAAGAAGCATTCAATCCACTTTACAGATAAGCTTTGAGGGAATCTAAAAAGCAAGTGGTTTTTATAAACATTCATAGAACTCAGTTTTTTTTTTTCTTGCAAATTCCCCAAATAGTAACAAAATTAAACAACCAGCACTAATAAAATTACTCACCATAAGGACAACAGAAGTAACAAAGACAGAAAAGAAGACCCTCAAAAAATTCCCACTTTTCAAGGAGTAAAAAGTAAAATACTAAATCGCAAAACATTATTTACTACTTACATTAAATTGAATAAAAGAATTTTTACAAAAATGATGGGGATTATTTTGGTCCACAAAAGAAAAACAAATAGACGGAACGCTAAAGTTGACATAAAAATGATCCAATCTTCATAATATTCATAAAACTCAGTGGCTTTTCTAAAAATTCCCCAAAAAATAGCGAAACAAAAACAACCAGTACTAATTAATTACTTACCAGAAGGACAACAGAAGTAACAAAGCCAGAAAAGAAGACCCTCAAAAAATTTCCTCTTTTAAGGGAGTAAAAAACAATCGGAAGAAAGACCAGAACAGAAAACGGCCAGCCGAGAATCACGCCGGCCGCTGCCACGGCGACGGATGATGAGTACTTCTCGAAAAGGAATAATGCTGATGCGAGCGTGACAGCGTACATGGAAAAACTGCTTGGCAGAAAACCTGAATGGATGAAAAGTCAACATGGTCAGTCAAAGCTGAGATAAATGCAAGGGTAGTGCTTGTACTTCAATTGGATTGTGATTTGGTCCTTGTACTATGAAGTACTTTTAAGTATTTTTTGGGCTTTAGTATAGGCTTAATTGACGGACAATTGGGCTGATTTGGGAAATAAACTGTAGTTTGGAAAGGGATAAATTCACGACTGTTAGTTCTTCCACTACAATAAACAATTGGATTGCGATTTGGTCCTTGTGCTACTAAATTGAACTTTCTTGTCTCTGTGCTTTATAGAATTGTGCATGGTTTGAAGAGGAACACTCTTTCTTTTAAGGTTTTGTAGGGTTAAATGTGCAAAAAACACTTAAGAAAAATATGTACTTGTGCTAGCAAAGAAGCAGCCGCTCGTGAGACAAAGCATAGCGAGAGTATACAATCCGAGTCTCTTTCCGTATTTCCTTGAAAGAGCAACGACTAATGCCGCCTCTGTAATTGTCGAAATTAAACCTAGAAAGAGCCTCACCGTGTAGAAAACTCTCACCTTTTAAATAAATCATTAAAGCAGAAAGAAAATTAAATGTTACAATTATCTTTCTCCCTAATATGTAATGAATTGAGGAAAAGGAATAAAACCTTGTCTTCTGTGAAGAATAGGGAAGCGGGTTTTGCTACAAATGCATGGATAAAAATGTAGAAGTAGGATCTCAACGCAAATTCTGAGCTGCATTACAAAAGAAAACAAAATTTTCAGAATTAAAGATTAATCGAGTCAAAAATTGATACTTAAATGAGGAATTATTTAGAACCAATTTGATGCTTAAACAAGGGATTATTAAGTAAGAACAAACCTATACTCCCAAGTCTGAAATCCAGATTTATACACCAAATAATGCAGCGGTTCCCAGTAATTAAACACCTCATCACAATCATGCACGATGTTGGAGGTGGCGCTCATGTGGCGCAGACATGCTAAAACTATCAACGGAATGAACCAGCGTAGACCTCCGTCGGATTCCTCCTCTTCCCCGCCGAAGCGGCGCCTCGTTTTAACTTCGTCGGTGTGCCGATCGGAGGATGATGAGTCAGCCGGTGCGGACGGGCGGCGCTGGCGCATCTCGGCGGAGAGTGACATCGGAGAGGATGGATCGGAGAGTGACGAATTTTGTAACGAGGAGAATTAGACGTTGGGCAAAGAATCAAAAATTGTGCAGTGCAGCGCAGTGCTACTTCAATCAGAGACTGAGGTTCTGTAACTTGGGATTAAGAAAACCGGATTTCAAATTCCGATCATGAACTGTGCCAGCCCTTTTGGAAAAGGACCAAAAGGGCTGGGCCTTGGATTCTAGAAAAATAATTGCACATTGCAACTTCAGATCATAATGAAATATTGAAAATGTTTCAAAAGTTCAAAAGGTAAAAGAAATTAAACTCCCCGAAATCAAGGGCCAAGAAATTAATTTCATTATTTTGCGAAAAGTAGTTTCGAATTTTCGCTTAACAATAACTCAAATGATAATTACTGGATTAGTAATGTCATTTGTGATTTTTTTAGTTTATAGTTTGATTAATATATGAAGAATATATGTGCATTCCAAATTTTATCTAGATACTTTTAAGGGCCGGATATTTAAGAATCCTGGAAATTTTTTGGTAAGGAAATTAATTATACAAACAAGGAAACTAGTATTCCAAATCCATCGAGTTATTTATTTCTACAATAACTGCAGTAAGAAAAGAGAGAAAGAAATAATGATGGTAGAAACTAGAAATAATTGCCCCACCAAATCACTCATTTAATTTCTCTTGTAATTTAAGACGCATAGTTTCATATCCACTCAGAAAACACCAAATTATCATCTGTACTCCTCATTTCTTAGTATCTTCATAATTACTTGAACTATCTATGTTGAATTGTAACCGATCCAGCATAGCTTAGATTCTTGCTGGTGTGAATTGTGTTAGTGATACATTTCAACAAAAATAATCCTACTAGATTAAGTTGTTTACGATTGATTCTCAGAGTCTATATATGTATGTTGTTGAATATCACAATTATTCCTTTGCAATATAATTTTGAATATAAAACCCTAAAAACTTGAACATAAATATTTTTACTCTTTCAACTTTTTCAACACAAGAAGTTGAATACTCATTTACATCAAATTAATAGATACAGGACAAAAAGTCATTTTCATTATATAAAAAAAATCTTGTTCAACAGAAGAAAAATTATCCTTGCATTTTGCATGTACTGTAAGAGAGACATTTCATTACAAAAGAATTGTTCGATATAACAATGTTATAACTACGTCCTCTAAAAAACAATGTTATAACTAATTAATTATTAAAAAAAGTTGAAAACTTGCGTGCATTTTGATTATTTTTTGGAAAAAAAACTCTATTAATTTTACTAATATAAAAGATTTGAAGTAATTTTGGTACAATACAAGAGTTCTATGAATTAGAACAATAGTATTATGATTAGAAAAATATGATTTAAGATCTAGTGGCTAAAATATGACCTTTTAAACAAGATTCTTGTCCAAAATTATTTGCGCAATAACCTTGTGAGAGAAGTATATACCAACAAATACATAAAATATACTATCAGAACAATTGATTACATAATTGGAGAAACTATATTACTACATGATTAATTTCTAGCAAACTATACCTTATGAATTCTTTTGGAGTACCTTCATACACTAATATCTAAGGGCAATATAAATCCTATTTCAAATACAACATATCACAGGGTTAAGAATGCAAACATCCAAACCCTCAAAAAAGAATTCAATCAACATTTTCCTTCACAAAATTAGGGTTTCTCTTAAACCCAACAAAATCCCTCCCTCCCTCCAAAATCCCCTGTTTCAAATCCGGCTTAGAACTTAAAAGAGCGGCGCTCGTACCGGCACTCCCTTCTTTCTTCGGCTCGAAGCTTCCGTACCAGCCAGCCCAAATTTCTTGTGTGAAATTACGATATTGCCCCCACCGGAGCTGGAAGAAGAGGCCTCAGGCGACTCCAAAATGGATTCAGTCGTGAACTGACATTCATCAATTGACAAGATATTGCATTCTTTCAACTCTCTTGCAAGCCCTTCACCATTTCTGAGCAGCTCATTGGCCTAATTGCGTTTGAGTTAAAACAGAGGTGAAGAAAAACAGAGGAAAGAAATTGGTGGAAGAGAAATTGAGGTACCTTGCAAGAGATACAACAGTATATGTATTGATCAGGTAAAGAGCGCTCACAAAAGAGGCATGAATTGTCATAGATACGTAAATTGGCTTGAGAGCGCTGATTCAAGAACACGACCTTTGCTCCATTTGCGATGTAAGACTGAAAATTTAGGAATTAATTGTCAGAATTGCATAAAAAAAACCATTCAAAAAAAAAACAGAATTGCATGAAAAAATCTTGTTTTGTGATGAAAAATGAGAAGAAAGATGTGATTCTTTTTAATTGACCTGAATAGAGGAGCACTTCATGAGTTTCCCGAATTCCTCTACTCTAACAACATCATGATACATGTACCTCCTAATCTGAAGAGGGTTTGTTTAAATTCATTCAGTCAATTAAGTTAAACTAGAAAAAATAACAAAATTTGCAATTAATTAATTAAATACTTGAAGGAGGCGGTGAAGATGGTGATGAGGGAAGCAATGGGGGCAAAGGCTTGAACAACAGTCTAAACAGAAGATGTTTTTTTCATTTCTCTTCATTGTTTCATGAACCATGCATGGCGTGAAGAATTCCTCACCAAGTAGGGATTCCAGCCAATTGGGCATGCAGCTCGAGTAACCCACCTTCAAAATTTCAAAATTGCATGTCAATTTTAATTCTTCTCTCGTATAATTCAAGAGTATTCATGCATCGTCTTGAAAGAGAAGAAGAAGAAGAAGAAGAAGAAGAAGAAGAAACTCACCATTTTTTATTTTCTTGACGACAGAAGAGAGACAGTACAGAAGAAAGGACTCAATTTATGAGAAACAGAGAAAGAAGGATGCCTCGTTTGCATACATAAAATTTGAGTTCATTTTATAAAAGCTCAAAAATGCATTTGTTTTTTGAATATTGCGCGTCATATTAATGGCTTTTCCATTTTTTACCAACTAAAATCAAATACCTCGTAATACGGGGATTCATGCAAAAGTGAAAATTATGTAATAAAAAACCCTAGTACATTACTAGTAGTTCTAGCAGCTGGGTCTAAACTAAACTATAAAACCCTAATTTCAGGGTGCAATGCAATGCAAGATGACAAGACCAATGACGGCGACTTTTTCTCTGTTTACAATTTTTCGTAATTTCTTTTCTTATTTTTAAAAAATAAAAGCACATTATGCTTAAATTGCGAAGCCCCTGCCTATGGGAAATTGCAAAAAAGCCCCTGCATTATTCCTTAAATTGCAAAAAAGCACTTACCGTTAAATTGAAGCTAACGCCATTAGGTTACAGTAGTTTAATCACTACAAAATTATTTTTTAAATACAAACTAACATTTTTGTTACAGAATAATATTTTTTTGAAAAATATTTTTCATAAAAATATTTTCTTCAAAAAATATTTTGAAAAAGTATTTTTTTTTTTTGCAATTCTAAAAAATAATCTTTCTAAAAATTATTTTCTAAAAAAAAAAATTTATAGAAAAAAAATTTCCTCAATAAAATAGTTCTCTTAAAACAAAAAACTTCTGAATACAAATTATGAAAGATACATATTTTTTTCTCACAAAAATTTCTCTGAAAAATTATTTTTTCCAAAATATATTTTTAAGGAAAATCTTCGGATCTTTTTTGCAATTTAGGCATAATGTAGGGGCTTTTTTGCAAATTTTCCAAAATAAAAATTTTATGTTTTCCAAAAAAGTTTCTATTTTGATGGGAAAAGGACAAATATTTGCCCGGTTTGGGAATGGTGCTCTCACTTTTCCACACCATTGCCAGCCAACATAAAGGCATTATAAACCAAACATATGATATGTTTAGTTATGAAATAGTTATGGAGTAATAAGTTTTAATGAAATGGTTCAAATGATACTCTGAAAATATCTTTAAATAAGTACTTAAATATAGTATTGTTTTGAATAGAAATAAGTTAATATGATTTGGTAAAAGAATTAAGCAATTATTTAAAGATAATCGAGTATATTAAAGAGCACCTTTGAGTAAAAAATGTATACGGTTTTTTAACAAGAGTATATACGTAAACAAAAATGAATATGAGTAGGTACATTGAAATGTGATGATGAATGTGTCATATTTAATGCCCATTGGTAATGTGCATCCACTCAAAAGGTCCATTCAAAATGTATCATTTTGTTGTATCAATATTTTCTCAACCTACATTTTCAAATACTAATATACTATTTTGGGTATCATGCACTTTTTCGAGCGTCACATATATTATTATTTTTAGCTATAGTGTATATTTCTAAGGTGTAAATATTTACTTTCGAGCTTCACACATCTATATATATTTAGTTTCCGAGTTTTGTTATTTATTATTTATCTGTTAATTTACAAAACTTTCATTTTGTTTTGGTGAAATTTTGATAAGCAATCCGCCTATTGCATCTCAAAATAATCTTTCATTTTGATATTGATTTATGTGAACTATCGGCCTGCATGAAGAAAGATAAACCACTTCTGATTGTCAAAGTGATCTTTTTCTATTTGTAAAAAAAGAAACGAAAGCCAAACATTTTATCTTAATGTGCATTGTTTTCTTTTCCCTTCAAGAGGAAAAAGTAAACAACAAATACTATTAAAGGGACACAATATTTGCAATACGTACTCAGAATTTAAGATCACATAAAATTTATTTAAGCCAATTCGTTCAAACTCTTTACAACAACACTATATTTTCATAATTGAAATTGAATCAAATTTTATGTCTATACCGAAATTTAAATTTTAATGAACCAAAATGAGCTGAAAGTAAAGAGAGAAAAAAAAATCAAAGAAATACATGAACTCACCGTTGATGACAGAAGGTATTTTGAATATGAGCTAGAGTCAAATGAAATTACTTTTTTCTTGATAGTCAATAAAATTTTATTTATTTTTTTTTTTTTGAAAATGTAGCCGAATAGACTATAATAGACTTTTATTAAATAAATAAAAATGTTGCTACATAGACGCGGTAATACAAATCTTTTTCAAATACAATCTCTAGAGCAAGCATATTTCTCAACTCCTCCCTCAAAAAAATGAAAACGAAAAACTTAAGCTACACCAAATCAGTCCATGTAGTCTGTACCAGTCTTTAGCCTTGTACCAGACCCGTACCAGTCACAAAACCAGCACTAAATCGTCTCCGACCATACCTCGAATCTGTCACAAAACACAGCTCCAAAAGCAGCCAAGCAATTGTCTCAAAACAACCGAAAAAAGAGCCCCTTTTCGCTGCCAGAATATCCAGTTCGCAACCGAACCAAATTCTTCCTCATACCAGTCTCGTACCACCCTCGTACCGGTCACAAAACCGGCACCAAATCGCCTTCAAAAGATTTTAGAAAATCTTTGAAGAATTTGGTCTCGTACCACCCTCGTACCGGCACCAAATCACCAAATCGTCAATAAAATTTTAGAAAATAAATAAAGGAGAATCATATTTTACAAAAAGTAAAACAACATTTCTTGTTCAAAAGATAGAAATGTTAATTATATTAAATTACAAAATAGAATAATGTAAATACCATAAAGCTAACAAAATATTTCTTACATATTTGTTATTTAGATTGTATGAATAAAATAAAAAAATCGAGAGAGATATCTATTTAATTCTTTTTTCAGAATGGTCTGAAAGTGTGAATTGTTTTTGTACACTTCAAAACATTTGTTTTGTCTATTGGGACGAAAAAATGGTCTTGGGAACTGGATTAATCATAGCATTGCTTTACCAATGACTACAGAAACCAGAATTGGATCAATTGCCGTGTTCAGATAAGAAATTGAATCCAATTCTTAATTTAATTTTCATTGACAGGTATATAACGAGTCATTAATCATTATCATGTTAGATTACTTAATTCAAGCATAAGTAAAACACAATTCTTGTAATGTTTTTTGCTCATACAATTTATATGTAAAGTACAAACAGATATTACATTTCATTTCATATTTATATATCTTGTACAAAATAGAATATATAGATGTGAAGATAAATAATAAAGGGAAATTCTTCAAAAACCCCCTAACTTTTCTGGATTTTATCAAAAACTCCCTCACTTTTCATTTTTCTTTAAAAACCCCCTATAAAGGGGTTAAATTATTTTTTACCCCTCTATGAAGTTAAATCTAACTTTTCCATCCACTTAAATTTTTAGTAGACCAAAATGCCCCTCATTTATTTATTTTCATATTTTATTTTATTCAATAAAAATAATAAATAAATGAAAAAAATTGAATTGATATTTCACGATATTATTTTGATGATATTTTATGGTATTATTTTATGATGTATTACATTTTATTTTATTATATTATATTACAAAAAATATTTTTTTATTCCATATTTAAATTATAATTTTCTTTTACAAAAAATATTATTTTATTCTTTATTCTTTATTACGATTTTGTTTATACTTTATTTGATGTTAAAAAAAATAATTTTTATTTTTAATTAAATAAAATTAAATATGAAAATAATTATATGAGGGCATTTTAGTCCATTAAGTAGATAATGGGATGGAAAAGCTAAAAAATTCAACCCAATTTATAGGGGGTTTTGAAGAATTTGAAAAGATAGGGAGTTTTCGATAAATTTCAAAAAAGTAAGGTGGTTTTTGAAGAATTTCCCAATAATAAATTAACATCTAACAAATTACTTATACAATAAATGAGCTTATGATTCACTACACGTCTAGACAGATTTGTTTCTATAGAAGATCTTTGAATTGTACAGTCAAGTCTCGGAATTTCCATTGGTTGTTATTTGTCTCAATTAATGCATGTTCAATCAATCAAAAGCCGAAATTAGGGTCAGCAATCAGATCAGGAGTATCATATAAACAGCTTGTCAGATACGACTTTTATAAAAGTACTGGACTATCTTTTATAATATTTATATATTATATATTAATAATAGATAGTTATAAAATCTAGTCGGATTGTATTTATTTTTGACACGTGTCCTCAGTAAGGACCATTTAATATTTAATTATAGTTAAAGTTGACAACTCTAAACCTGGCTTGTAGCAGTATGACTAGAAATGAACCAAAATTCTTACTAGCATTTAATTTTGGACATATCATAGACGTTGACTCGTGTCCTCCCTTCATTCCCTCCAATTTGATCGTTTTTTGCAATTATACTACAATACCTGAGCTAGCTGTAAGAATCAAGAATGCTCATGATAGCCCATACTATGTGTTCTTATAATGATAACAACACAGGCAATATAAAGAGTTGGAGCAATGTTAAACATTTTGAAGGTGGGACAAATATTGACACAAAGAAAACCGGAAAAAAAGATTGAATATTAGACTTTTTTTATAAGGATTTTATGTGGCGTGATCCATAAATGTAAAAATGAAATGGGTTTTATTACTATAATATTTTGAACCGTTTTAAGATGTTCTTTTTTATTTTATTTTCAAAAGAGAAATTAATAATGTTCATCCCCACACGTGGCATTGTGTCTCCCACCTTTTTGACATAAAATTCATGTTAGCCCTCCAAAGCTTGAGAATATAAGTTTTCGTCCCCAAATCTAACATAATTATAATAGGGATAATTTCATATATGCCATTACAAAAACTCAAAATATCATATTTGCCATTATAAAAATTTAAATATCATATTTGCCATTGTAAAAGGAGGAAAAATATCATATATGCCACTACAAAATCTTAAATATCATATTTGCCATTACAAAAACTTAATATATCATATTTGCCATCAAATTTACTCAAAATTTAAAATCATCTATTTTTTCCGTTAAAATTAACGGTCCAATCTTATAATTACCATTATACCCTAAATTTAGTTAATGAATTAGATTTCATATTAAAAATTCATTTGATGATCTCTCTCTCTCTATCTCTCTCTCTTCATGATTGAAATTCATATATAAACAAAAATAATCTTCACTTCAATTTGTTAGTCAAAATAATTTGACACGAGAGAAAAAATTATTCAAAAAAATAATCAATTCATTTCTCTCATATCAAATTCTTTTGACTTCAAATTAAAAGAAAGAATTTTTTTTTTGCTTATATATGAATCTAAATCATGAGGAGAGAGAGAGAGATGTTTAATATGAATCTAATTCATGAAATGAATTTAGGGGTATAATGGTCATTATAAGATTGACCGTTAATTTTAACGGAAAAAATAGATGGTGTTAAGTTTTGAGAAAATTTAAGGCAAATTTGATATATTAAGTTTTTGTAATGGCTAATATGATATTTTAGATTTTGTAATGGCATATAAGATTTTTTTAAGTTTTTATGATGGCAAATATGATATTTAATTTTTTATAATGGCAAATATAATATTTCGAGTTTTTGTAGTGGTATATATGAAATTATCCCATTATAATATACCTATATAGCACAAAAAAAATTATTTACTCTACAAGTAAAAATAATTATGCTATATCTGGATAAAAGTAAAAACACAAAATGTAACAATTTCCTTTCTAACAATGCACCAAAAAATTTATTTTAAACAAAATATTTTTCCTTTTACCCTTACAAAATATCAGATACACATCTCTACTAAACTAAAATTATTGGGTGTAATTTCATTTATGCAGCTATAAAATTTAAAAATATCAAACTGTTTTTTTAGTAATAATTACACCTACAAATATGAGGAAGTATATGCTGCAATTATCTAGCCTCATTTATATAGTTAATTAATGAGAATTCTGGTTTTCATACATGTTTTAGAATGAGATATTGGCCATTTTTTATATGTTCTTTTCATTGTGTTATAAGACTACCACTTATAAAATGATAAGAAAATAATAGTTGCACCAATAAATAATAACTATGGTATAATTAAACTTTTTTTTTTGAAGGAGTATAATTAAACTTTTAAAACATTTTTTGTTTCTACAATAAATATAAGCATCACATGTAATAAAATATTCATAAATCTCTATATCGAAGCGGAGCGAGGATGGGCTCTAGTTCTCAATAAAATCTAGTCGGATTGCATCTGTTTTTGACATGTGTCCTCAACAAGGACCATTTAATATTTAATTCCCCTTACATACAATTCTTATATTTTCCTAACTTGATGACACGTGTGATTTTGTGAATTTTTTTGTGGCTTTCCCTATGTAATATTGTTGTTTTCAGTTTGATGATATTTAAACCTATTCCGTGCTACTAATATAATCTTGAGAATGATTTTCAAAGCTAGAAGAATTCACGTCAAGAAATCGGATATGAAGAATCAGTCGTAAAAGAAACTTCTCAATTCTCCGAAATATAAGAAGGCGACTCACATCTCTCAAGTTATCAAGCGTTGGAGCAGTTATTAAGTCTTTAGTTTTAAATTGGTTAATTTTATTTTGAGTTATTTTATTTAAATATTAAAATTGAGAGAAAAATATTACAAAATAACTCAAAAATAGCTTTTTTCCACTTTTGACTTGGGCTGTGAATAGTGATTCCGTTCTGAACGGAATGATGAATAGTGATTCCGTTCGGAACGGAATCCCTCTGTTTAAACTGTGTGAAACGCTGTTTATTCCGTTCTGAACGGAATAATTTCGTTCTGTACGGAATAATTTCGTCCGGAACGCAATATTCCGTCCGGAACGGAATAATTCCGTCCGGAACAGAATGTTTGAATTTTTGAGTTATTCTAACCGTTGTTATTCCGTTCTGGATGGAATAATTCCGTCCAGAACGGAATAACCTGTAAAAGGTTCTTTTTGACTTGGTTTCTCTCCCACCTTTAAAAGGAAAAACCCAATCCGTTTTTAATGATCCATTCCTCCATTTTCAAAACTCAAAAAGGAATATTTTCTCTCTTTTGGTATGATAATAAATTTACTCAAAATCTTGTGAGATTTGAGAGAAACTTTGTAAGCTATTTGTTAGAGCTTGTTTGTTAGTTTGGATTGAAAGAAATCCGGTTTGTTAGTTTGGATTGAAAGAAATCCGGTTCATGTTTTGTTTCATCGATTCGCTACGGGTTGTAAAATGAGCGATAATTCGAGTCTTGTAAAGAAACACTATTTGGATTAGTGTAAACCGAGCCGAAAGACAAGGCCCAGAGATTAGGCACTTATGAAAGCGGAAAGGTTCGCTATCACAAGAAAATAGTGGTCATAGCTCTTGGGAAACCCGTAGCTATGTACGTTACATGCGCAGCGGAACCTACGGGTTAAACCCTCCCTAGGATCATCGTAAAGGAAATAAATGTACGAGATTATGCTATTAAAATTTATACCTCGGATCTTCCTGATCCGGGAGAGAGAAGCGGATGTGGGTCTGAACGAACTTCCGTCTTGCTTCCTTCTCCTTCCTGGCTTCTGAAGCTCGACTCTGCAAACCTTCTTGCTCTTCCTAGGGATGAAGAACTAGATCGCTCGCTAATCTCCAAAGCAGGAGATCTCTACTCGTATCCACGCGAATTTCAGACGTACGGAATAACCGGTCTCGGCTAGATGAGTCCGGAAATACTTTCCGAAAATAACTCAAAACTCTCTCTCTCTATTTCTGTATATTAGACGGCCTCTAAGGCTTCTGAATTGTGTGTCAAATAGAAGGGGGCTACCCCTTTATTTATACTAGAGAGAGGGGTCAAAGAATGGCAACTTTCGTTAAGGAAACAAATCCTGCCTGCCGCGTGAACAGTAATTCCTGCTTCGAATGGACCATCATTTTCATATAAACGCATCATTTTCATATAAACGATACTTGTCCGCCAAACAAATCAGCACATACCATATGTGTTCCGTTCGAACACGTGAACAGTAATTCCTGCGCGTGAACAGTAATTCCTGCTTTGAACGGACCATCGTTTCCATATAAACGATGCTTGTCCGCCAAGCAAATCAGCACATACCATATGTGTTCCGCGTGAACAGTAATTCCTGTGCATGAACAGTAATTCCTGCGCGATCAAATATCCAATATTTGATTTATTCTTTCGCCCATTTATACATCACATGTATAACTGTTATTGAGGTATTTTCATCCTATACGAATGGAGTTCATTGTGTGACCGTGTAGGTTCCATTTAACGCTGGCAACGATCTTCTAAAGATCGTAAGTCATGAGTAACCTCTAGACTGATGTCATGACTATCCATGTTAAATGAAATGATCAGCGATCATAAACCTATCTGAATAGACATTTGCTTATTCCTTTTGTTCTAGGATATACGTCTTGATCACAAGGCACGGTAATATGTTATCCTTGAGTTTGATCAAAGTCTCTTTCCTGATCGAGAATTAGACTGAGTAAATACAAAATGATATTAACAACACACGTTAATCCATTTTGAGCATGGCCATGCATTTCCTTCAGTCCTAGTTCATCAGGCGGCCCAGAGATATCTCCCTCTTAACGAGAGGAACAAATCCCATCTTGGTCACTCACATTCCTCATCATGATTCAGTGCATAGCTAATGATGACACTAATGATCATCCCGTTACGGATGACGTAAGATCATACTAAAGTATGCAGTTCCTCATACAGAAATCCATGGTGACCTCAGGTCGTAGGAACAAGCACACTATTCATATGAGAATCACTAATGACATATATCATGCATATTCTCATAGTGTGGTCAGTCCAGTACGTGTTCTCTAACACGTGCCTATATTCCAGACTTGACATCTCTATGACCATGATCAGCAGAACATGATCATCCTGTCTACGAATATACTAGTGTAGATATGTAACTTCTTACATGAAGTATGTTTATCTCTATAAACATCCCACATATCACTAGGGACCGTTTAGAATGTCATTCGTTGGTTAACAGTTCTACTATCAGAATCACGTATTCTGATGACGTGAACCCGAAGTGTTATTTATGGTCGATCTAATATATGTAAATATATCAGTCACCCATACACTCATTCATATATGAAATGAATAAACGCGTTTCTCATAATCTAATCTCTAGTCCAACACTTTGGCCAAGGGCATAATTCCTTCAATAGCAACCACCTAGCCGAACTTCGTCAAGAAATTTGCGTGTTTGGTATTGATCCATTTCTCGTTTCTATTTATTTGATTTTAATTGTTATTATCAATTTGTATTAATACAACCATCAATTAAAAATAAAACAAACCAAAAGTTGCAACATTACAAAATAAATTTAAAATCACACTTCCGCACGATTTAGGCCTATTTGCCCCCTATAGGCCGTAATTAGACAACAATTGGTATCAGAGCCGGTGTACTGACCTTTTCAAATCAAAACTTGAAATAACTTGTATTTCGATTCATGGCAACCCTTCCTCAAGTCAACCCAGTCCTAATCTCTTACCCCGACAAGCTTGATGGTAAAAATTGGAATATATAGAAGAAATGCATGACGAACGCCTTCTTCCTACATGGTTTTCAAGAGGTAGTTGAAAAAGGGTATACCGTAACTTACGAAACTGATAGCACCGTAAACCTTAGTGTAGACACAAAACTCAATTTGACACACGACATAATGGAACAAAATCTTATTCTTACAAACATGATAAATTCTTTGTCCATTATAGTTGATGGTTGTCTTAGTTCAAAACAAATGTGGAGTGCTCTCCTAAATCGATTTGAAAGAAACAATCAAATTTGAAGAACAAAATTATTAGGTCTAGAATAACAATTTGATTGTTTTCAAATGATCGAAGGTGAATCCGTTGAGGATATGTACACTCCCATGCCACATATCCGAAATGGATACACCACTTTAGGAGAGAAACTAACGGATGATCGAGTTGTAGGAAAACTCTTAAGGACAATGCCACCGAGTTGGGAAATGCTTCGAGTGTCATTGGAAACAATGATGGCAACGCAAGAACTTGGGGCGGAGGACCTCATCAACTACCTCCGCAACTACGAATCTCGACTCAAGCAAGTGATCGTCGACACTCAACAACCTAGAAATGTAGCGATACCGACATCCATATCAAACGACGAGGATGACGAGATGGCATGTTTGGTACGACGATACGGTTTAATGACAACCGTCAACGAAACAACAATAAGACATATTGCTTTAAGTGCAACAAGATGGGACATACGATGGATAATTGTTATACGCTTCATCTCGAACTTACACCATGGAACAAGAAGAAGAAGTCAATGAGCTACTCGAGCGACTCCTCCAACTCCGCCGAATCGGATTCCGACTCCGAATCGGACATGGCGAATGCTGCTTTTATGGCACTCGACAACGTCGATGAGGTATGTGAGCAAACGATTCAAGAAATGCTCCGCAAGCAAGGACGACTACCACTTCCTCCTTCTCTTCCCACGACATCCTCACTCGCCACAACATCTTCGGATTCTCTCTGTGACATGAGTCACGAAGTATATTTAGATCCAACTTTAAATTATATTTTAAATGAAGTAATTGGTCCAAGTTCCGATTATGTGGTTAAAAATGTAGAACATGAAAATCACGATGAACTAGAACAAGAGTTGGAAAAGGTTCGGGAGTCTCTTGTCAGTACTCAAGAACTATTGATAGTATCTGAAGCCTCGGTAAGGTCGTATAAGGCACAACTTAAAGAATTTGAAAAATTAAATTTATTAAGTAATAATGATTTAAATAAAAATAACAATTTAAATAATAATACTTGTGATTTTGAAAAATTAAAAAATGAAATAAATCATTTAAAAGTGGAAATAGTAAGTTTGAAAAATGAAAACAAATCCCTCTTATCTGCTTGTGCCAAAAATGTCACAACTGGATTTAATTTAGACAAGATTTTAATAGGGCAAAAACCAAATGACAAAACGGGTCTAGGGTTCAATAAGGAAATCGGATCCAAACCCGTTTCTTCAAAACTCAAAGACCATATATCAAAAATGGAGCTCAATCAACCTAAAAATAGTCGAAGAAATGCATTTATGTATGAAAACTATCCTAAAGGTAAAAATGTTAAAAACCAAACTTTTAAAATTTTTAATAACAATAATAAATACAATAATAATAGATTTAATTATTTTAATAATTTACAAAAAACTCATGAAGACAACCATGGTGTCACAACCGAACGACTTTATAAACGAGGTCCAAATGGTTATTTTTATGAAATAATTAATACACACGTCCCGAGAAAGATTCAATATAATGAATCACAAAATCGAGCTCCCAAACATTAGATTAATATACACCAAAAACAAAAAATTTCAAACGTAGACAATTTTGCAACATCAAATAATTTTTCAAACAATTTTCAAAATCAAATAAATTTTTAAAATCAAACATTTTTAGTGCCAAGTCGACCGAATCGAGACTAAAGAAAGCCGAGTTTTCTTTCCACTATAAAAATTATTTTGTAAAAGGTACAGATGAGACTCTGAACCCCACTTGTACATTTTGCAACTATTGTTGCAAAATAGGTCATATTTCCTTGGAGTGCCCTTTGCGCAAAACAAATATTTCACCAAAATAGGTCATATTTCCTTGGAGTGTCCTTTGCGCAAAACAAACATGTGGTTGCGGAAGGATTGGAACGTTGATAGCAACTCCTTATTAAATGAGGAGAAATTAAAGTCCACCTAGACGCTTCGATTTTCCCCCAATTTAAATTAGCCATATTCTAAGGGGGAGTTGATTCAAAGCTTAGTTTTCATTTACTCATTATAAATTATTATTTGGTGTTTTATATTTTCTCCTCAATTTTTTTTTGAAACTTTTGCTTTTGAAATTTATTTAAAAGAATATATATATATATATATATATATATATATATATATATATATATATATATTTTATTTATTTATTTTTTTCAAAATATCAAATTTAGTCTTAAAGAAAATTTGTTATAAAATCATTTATTTGAAACTTCTTACTAAACCTAAATTATTTTGTAAAGTTTTCGTTACAAAAATCATTTATTGTAAATGGTTTTTAAAAAGGGTTATAAGACTCAGGGGGAGCGTCTATTTAGGGGGAGTTTTGTTCTCTCTCATTTGATGATCCCTTTTGAATATTTTTCGAAAAGGGGGAGAAGAAATAAAACTTGTTACACTGTCGAAATAGGTTTTGAAAATCATCAAAAGGGGGAGTTTGTTGTTCTCAGTTTAATGATATTTAAACCTATTTCGAGAGTGTAACAAGTTTTATTTCTTCTTCCTCTTTTTGAAAAACATTCAAAAGGGATCATCAAATGAGAGAGAACAAAGCTCTCTCTAAATAGACGCCCCCTCCTAAGTCTTATAACTCTTTTTAAAAATAATTTACAATAAATGATTTTTGTAACGAAAACTTCGCAAAATAATTTAGGGTTTAGTAAAAAGTTTCAAATAGATTATTTAGCTACTAACATAATCTTGAGAATGATTTTCAAAGCTAGAAGAATTCATGTCAAGAAATCGGATATGAAGAATCAGTCGTAAAAAAAAACTTCTCAATTCTCCGTAATACAAGAAGGCAACTCACATCTCTCAAGTTATTAAGCGTTGGAGCACTTCTTAAGTCTTTAGTTTTAAATTGGTTAATTTTATTTTGAGTTATTTTATTTAAATATTAAAATTGAGACAAAAAATATTGCAAAATAACTCAAAAAAAGCTTTTTTCAACTTTTGACTTGGGCTGTGAATAGTGATTCCGTTCCAAACGGAATGATGAATAGTGATTTCGTTCGGAACGGAATCCCTCTGTTAAAACTGTGTAAAACGCTGTTTATTCCATTCTGAACGGAATAATTTTGTCCAGAACGCAATATTCCGTCCGGAACCGAATGTTTGAATTTTTGAGTTATTCTAACCGTTGTTATTCCGTTCTGAACGGAATAATTCCGTCCAAAATGGAATAACCTGTAAAAGGCTCTTTTTGACTTGGTTTCTTTCCCACCTTTAAAAGGAAAAATCCAATCCGTTTTTTACGATCCATTCCTCCATTTTCAAAACTCAAAACGGAATATTTTCTCTCTTTTGGTATGATAATAAATTTACTCAAAATCTTATGAGATTTGAGAGAAACTTTGTAAGCTATTTGTTAGAGCTTGTTTGTTAGTTTGTATTGAAAGAAATCCGGTTTGTTAGTTTGGATTGAAAGAAATCCGGTTCAAGTTTTGTTTCATCGACCAAATCCATCAAACTCTTTGATGGGCCCGAAGGCAATTGACTCGACCCATTCTCTAGTCTCCCGCACTGCTAAAGTGTGCGACTCCGTATGAGGACCTCCTTCCCAAAGGCTCTGCCCACTCTCCGTGAATACGGTTATAAAAGCGGGGAAAGGGTGGGCAGTAGGTACCGCGAGCCCTCTGTCCCACACATCTATCAAGCAGCAAGTGTAGTTCACCGGTTCCACCGAATGCTCCGAGATCTCGGCAAAGACTGTGTGAGTGTGCAGTTAAGCTTTGGATGCTTCACCGCCATAGAACAGATCGACTCAGTTCCCTTATTTTCTGGTGCACTCGCTTTATATCTCCGACACACAAGGAAGGACGCGGTGGGAAAAAAACAGCCAAATTGTAAAATATTTTTCACTCCTCGGGCAATGTATGGTCGGATTCCGCCACTCCCATTTTCTTCTCAAATGGTGGAATTCGACTTTCTAATCTCGTACCCTTCCCCACAAAGAAAGTACGGATCTCCGCGAGCGGTAATTCGAGTCTTGTAAAGAAACGCTATTTGGATTAGTGTAAATGGAGCCGAAAGGCAAGGCTCGGAGATTAGGCACTTGTGAAAGCGGAAAGGTTCGCTATCACAAGAAAAGGGTGGTTATAGCTCACGCAACCACCTAGCCGAACTTCGTCAACAAGTTTGCGTGTTTGGTATTGATCCATTTCTCGTTTCTATTTATTTGTTTTTAATTGTTATTATCAATTTGTATTAATACAACCATCAATTAAAAGTAAAACAAACCAAAAGTTGTAACATTATAAAAGAATTTTAAAATCAGACTTCCGCACGATTTAGGCCTATTTGGCCCCCTATAGGCTGTAATTATACAACAACTATTTCGTGTAGAGAGTCAAAAAAATGAGATAGATAAGTTTTTGAGTAACCCATTAAAATTTTCTATATCATATGTGTCATAATGAATCAGACAAAAAATATATGGACCCACTAATTAGCTAATATGATATAGCCACATCTATGTAATTTTAGTGTAGCGAGTCAATTCAGTTCATTCTCAACCCGCCAGAATATTTTTGTACCAAAACAGCCATAAAGAATCACCAAAGTAAATATGGGTGCCCCATTAATCAAATAAGATAATATAAATGTATCTATTCATATAATGAGTCATCTAACATATACATTAACATTATAAATAACTCATTACATACTTTAAACTTTGGAAACATGGAACATGATAATACTTCCTTCATCATCTTTTTTTTAGAAAGGTACTGGGTCCACTCAATGAAATAAGTATTAAATAAAACCCCCAAATTTTCAATGAATATTTTATTAAATTTTCAGATTTTTTTATAAGTCTACAAAAATAAATAAATGTATTTTTCACTACATTTATTTTTTAAACAAAATACTTCTCATCATACTTTTAAATTTTGTAAATATTTAATAAACTACATATAGTTTTTTATTCTCTTTTTTGTCTCTAGAAAATTAGATGGATTTATAAAATAAAAGATTTTAAACTATAAAAAAATCATAAAAATATAAAAGAGATAATTATATTTTAAATGAGATTAAAATAATATTTTTTATTAAACAAAAGTAAATGAAAAATAAAACAATGCATAACGAAGTTGTTGGGAAACCCGTAGCCATGTACGTTACATGCGCAGCGGAACCTACATGTTCAACCCTCCCTAGGATCATCGTAAAGGAAATAAAGGTACGAGATTATGCTATTAAAATTTATACCTCGGATCTTCCTGATCCGGAAGAGAGAAGCGGATGTAGGTCTGAACGAACTTCCGTCTTGCTTCCTTCTCCTTCGTGCTCCTAAAGCTCGACTCGAACGAACTCCTTGCTTCTCCTAGGGTAAAGAAACTGATCGCTCGCTAGTCTTCAAAGCAGAAGACCTCTACTCGTATCCACATCGAAGTTCGAATCGTCGGAATAACCGGACTCGGCTAGACGAGTCCGAAAATACTTACAGGAGGCTCTCTCTCTCTTTCTCTCTGTATTACAGCAGCCTGGAGGCTCTGTAATATCTATATAATAGAGGGTGACTGCCCTTCTATTTATACTAGAGAGGGAGGTGAAGGATTGCTTAGTTACCATAACTAAAAACCTAATTCCAGCGCTTATTCCGTTCCCAACGGACCTATTCCGTTGCCAATGGAATAGGGTTTCCTAATCTGAAAACTTAGCTGCCGACATATTGGCTGAGTTCCATTGGCAACGGAACTTCCTGATCGAGAATTAGACTGAATAGACATTTGATTATTCATTTTGTTCTACGATATACGTCTTGATCACAAGGCACGGTAATATGTCATCCTTGAGTTTGATCAAAGTCTCTTTCCTGATCGAGAATTAGACTGAACAAATACAAAATGATATTAACAACACATGTTAATCCATTTTGAGCATGACCATGCATTTTCTTTAGTCCTAGTTCATCAGGGGGCCCAGAGATATCTCCCTCTTAACGAGAGGAACAAATCCCATCTTGGTCACTCACATTCCTCGTCATGATTCAGTGCATACCTAATGATGACCCTAATGATCATCCCGTTACGGATGACGTAAGATCATATTAAAGTATACAGTTCCTCATACAGGAATCTATGGTGACCTCAGGTCGTAGGAACAAGCACATTATTCATTGAGAATCACTAATGACATATATCATGCATATTCTCATAGTGTGGTCAGTCCAGTACGTGTTCTCTAACACGTGCCTATATTCCAGACTTGACATCTCTATGTCCATGATCAGCAGAACATGATCATCCTGTCTACGAATATACTAGTGTAGATATGTAGCTTCTTACATGAAGTATGTTTATCTCTATAAACATCCCACATATCACTAGGGACAGTTTAGAATATCATTCGTTTGTTAACAGTTCTACTATCAGAATCACGTATTCTGATGACGTGAACCCGAAGTGTCATTCATGGTCGATCTAATATATGTGAATATATTAGTCACCCATACACTCATTCATATATGAAATGAATAAACACATTTCTCATAATCTAATCTCTAGTCCAACACTTTGGCCTATGGCATAATTCCTTCAGTCTCCCACTTGCACTAGGCCAATCTTAAGCATCCAATGCTTATTAGGCAACATGACCTTCATGTTCTACTAGCGGGAAATATATACCTATCAGATTATAGAAATTTACATTGCAAACTTGTAACGACTATTATTATCTCTATAATTAGTCGAGAACTTCTAAAACAGGCGCATGTATCCTTGTTGCTCTATTCTGAGCGACTCTTTGTTCATAACATAGGCCTTAAGAGCAATCGGGACTATTCCAAGTTCCAAGATCAAGGCATACCCATTGTCCGCTTCTAAAGCGACAGTATGGTCTTGTTTCAGTTACAGTGCCTAAAAGTACTGTGTTCAAAATAAATGAATTGCGATAATGATCCATGTTAGGAAAGTGTAATCTCTTACCACTACCTAGCTTCTGATAGATCGGGATGTCTTAGTTCTTCATAAGAACTTAAGATATTTATCCTAGTCATCAAATGACTATAATTTGCTCTCTTATGCTCCAAGCATATTGCACAATACATTGTATGGCTTAAAATTCTTATTCATCCTGTTATCAAGAACTGTTTCTTGTATATTGAACCTTTCAATAAACGGATGATAAGCGCATGTCTTCATTATATGAACGTCGTAGGCAAGAATCCTCTCTTGCATATCATTTCTTGCACATCAAATTCTTTCAATATCTTACCAATGTGCTTTATCTAACAACCAGAAGTCTGCTTAGACTTCAACTCCCAATTATTTGGATGGTGAAGGTTCTTTGTTGTAATACTAGAAGACTGTCATACTCCCACTGAATTTCTTGAAACGGATGTGGTCTTATCTATATTGATTAAGTCAAATTCTTCAATTTACTTTGTCAAATAGATTCATCCTGAGATGCTTGCTTTAATCCATTCATGAATTGGAAGCCTGTAACCTTTCAGAATTCTTGCGATCATAAAACTCTTGCCATGTATCAAAGATACATCCATAGTAAAGTTCCTATAAATGAATGTGAGTTTTATATCCTTGTTCCATCATTCACAATCGCATTGTGCTATGGAAGTCAGAATTCGTAATAGCAACAAGTGAGAAAGTCCTTTTACTATAGCCCATACTATAGCTACTTTCTTTGCTATTTTAGGTTATCCATGTACTGAATGCAATGGTCATCAAGCCATTGGATACTGCAATCAAGTTCCAAACATGATTGCTTGTATATGCACTGCATCTCAGTTCTCATGGTCCAACCATTTTGAGAACATTGTCTCTTCACAGTCTCCTCGGTAAAAAGTCGACTCATCCTCTATGAGCATCTTTTATGAGAGATCATATCTCTCAGCCTAATGTCTACCAGGTCTGTGAAGAGGACCTTATGTTTCAAGTACAGCCTTATCAACTACTTGATAGCCTCATTAATGGTTCATCACTAGTATGTGGACCTCGAACCTTTCGAGATGTATTACACTCCCACTGCTTCTTTAGGAAATGAGATCTCTTTTAAAGAAGTCAGAATTATGAGTAGCAAACAATTTGTACTCATAATGGATGTAAAACAATATCGAGTTGATATTCCAGAAAGATTGTTGTGTTGACACTGTCAAACCTTTTGACACGAGTCGTATTTCAATCTTTAAAGACAATTTGGGACTATCCCAAACCCATATCACATATGGTGTCCATTTGAACCTTATGATATTCAGTGTTTAGTATATTAAAGAGTATAAACCTATAAGAATCTCGGAGGCATAGACTGAATCTTATCCAATAAGTTTCATTTTCGTCTTTATATGCACATCGAGAGATGCTGCATATAGAATTAATTGTGAAACCCTTTTCATAATTTCTAAGATAATTGTCAAACTATTGACTTAAATACTTGCCACTTAGATCTGATCGAAGTGCTCTTATTATCTTGTCAAGATGATATCGAATTTCATTCTTAAATGCTTTGAACATTTCAAATATTTTGTGTTTCATTAAGTAAACATTTTACTGAAAACACTTTAATATGAAATTCTGATATTCCTTATTTCTAGCCAGCTTGCCTTTTTGTTTCTCGTGCATCTTTTATGCATGAGACTCAACAAACTAACCCATCAACTTTGTGATGGTTGCCTATTCTTGTCATCATGTTCGATGAATAAAATTCGCACGTCTCAATTGATACTAGATCCAGTGAGTCAAACTTTCCACATAGGGTGGAGTTTTAGAAATGTGATTTTTATTCTGTGACTCAGATGACATTGCTAGAAGTATGGAATCAATGGACTTATTATTTAGCATATAAATATTATTTTCTAAGTGAACATTTCAAATAGACAAATCCAGGAAAATTTTATTATTCCAAATAATAAAATTTACAACTATTTTAACGCTAATGTCGAAATAACATTTATTTCATTAGAAGTCCACAATGGCTAAGTCAATAAAGTTTTAGAGCTAATGTAGCAACTCTTGCTAATCTTCTACTTCTGAGTAATATCCTGCACATTCAAAATGTGAGAATTACAGTGGATATCCAATATCCAAGTAGAGATTTAGGAAGAGGAATACCTGAAATGGCAGCCATTGATTCTTTTTCTTGATATATCTTACATCCTACTCTCCAGTGATCACGCATAGAACATGCAACACTCTGATGGCACTGTTGGGAAACCGTAGCCATGTACGTTACATGCGCAGCGGAACCTACTGGTTCAACCCTCCCTAGGATCATCGTAAAGGAAATAAAGGTACGAGATTATGCTATTAAAATTTATACCTCGGATCTTCGTGATCCGGGAGAGAGAAGTGGATGTAGGTCTGAACGAACTTCCGTCTTGCTTCCTTCTCCTTCGTGCTCCTAAAGCTCGACTCGAACGAACTCCTTGCTTCTCCTAGGGTAAAGAAACTGATCGCTCGCTAGTCTTCAAAGCAGAAGACCTCTACTCGTATCCACATCGAACTTCGAATCGTCGGAATAACCGGACTCGGCTAGACGAGTCCGAAAATACTTACAGGAGGCTCTCTCTCTCTTTCTCTCTGTATTACAGCAGCCTGGAGGCTCTGTAATGTCTATATAATAGAGGGTGCCATTCTATTTATACTAGAGAGGGAGGCGAAGGATTACTTAGTTACCATAACTAAAAACCTAATTCCAGCGCCTATTCCGTTCCCAACGGACCTATTCCGTTGCCAACGGAATAGGGTTTCCTAATCTGAAAACTTAGCTGCCGACATATTGGCTGAGTTCCGTTGGCAATGGAACTGTTCTGTTGCCAACGGAACTGTGCTGATTTTTGCACAATCATTCGTATCAATCATCCAATGATTCAGTGCATACCTAATGATGACCCTAATGATCATCCCGTTACGGATGACGTAACATCATATTAAAGTATGCAGTTCCTCATACAGGAATCCATGGTGTCCTCAGGTCGTAGGAACAAGCACACTATTCATATGAGAATCACTAATGACACATACCATGCATATTCTCATAGTGTGGTCAGTCCAGTACGTGTTCTCTAACACTTGCCTATATTCCAGACTTGACATCCCTATGTCCATGATCAGCAGAACATGATCATCCAGTCTACGAATATAGTAGTGTAGATATGTAGCTTCTTACCTGAAGTATGTTTATCTCTATAAACATCCCACATATCACTAGGGACAGTTTAGAATGTCATTCGTTGGTTAACAGTTCTACTATCAGAATCACGTATTCTGATGACGTGAACCCGAAGTATCATTCATGGTCGATCTAATATATGTGAATATATTAGTCATCCATACACTTATTCATATATTAACTGAATAAACTTGTTTCTCATAATCTCTAGTCCAACACTTTGGCCTAGGACATAATTCATTCAGAAGTATATTATAAAAGATCGCAAAAATGATATCATCAAATTAAAATGTCAAAATGTGCATACGAATCGTTAATTTAGAAGTAATTGCTATACAATAATTCATCTATATCCCTATAAGATAACAAAAAAATTTAATTGATTCAAATATATCAAAACATCATCTATATCTATAAAACATAAAAATTAGTAGTATTATTTTCCGAAGCGAAGGGAGGGTACTCTCTCATTATAGTTAAAGTTGACAACTCTAAACCTGAATTTGACTTGTAACAGTATCACTAGAAATGGGCCAAAATTCTCAACAGGCCGACAATCTAACCACCTTGATACGGCCCATCACTCAACTGCCGGCCTTTGTTTTGATTTTGATAGATACTAGCATGTCTCGTAAAATATAAACTTCTCAGAAAATGTTAAAAATAACATGATAAAATATTAGTTTCATCAGACCGGAGCAAATAACACTTGTCAATACAACTGGGACGCTTCCGTCCTATAGATTATACTTCAAAATATTAAGAAATGCTAGATCCAAAATGAATCTTTAGTGTGTTGGTGTTGATGTCATCTTCTTGCTTCTGTCAAATTTATCTTTCTGTCAAATTTATCTAATATCACTTTTCAAAGTGAAAAAAAAAAGAATGTGGCTATGGCCACAATCATGTCTCCTCCATTTTTATTCCCAACTGACCCCACATGTGTATTGTTATTGTTTTTTCCCCATTTTCAGAGAATCTGGTCTCGTCCCTCTGAAAGCCTAAATTGGCTGAGTTGAAACATGAGGTTATGGTGCTCAAGATGTGCCATCTTACTTAGATTTGGTCTCAGAGGAATAATTCATTGACCTTGGCTATAGAATTCACTAACTGAACCAAGTTGTTTGAGCGCAAAAGAGAATAGGTTTGGGTGCGTATGCATGAGAGGTTTGCCCATCCAGTATGTTGCCCAGAATTCGGTATTGCGTCAATCTCTTATATTTGAGGATGATGAGACAGAGAATTGGTCATGTAGTGTCATGCATAACTTCCATAATGTGGACGGCTTTGAATTTATCCGATCATCCCCTGTCGAATAATGGACTGCGGTACTCATGGACTCAATTTTGTTCCAACAATTTGAGCTTTGTTGATGGAATTTTCATATCCATTTTATAAGTAATGTCTTATTCATTATATCAATTTTCAATTATGACTTGTTGATCTTTAATTTTGAAAGGAAGATGGAAATAGTGGTGATGAGCATGGCTGAAGCTAAATTTAATGTGTATAGATATATTAGTTTCTATTGTAAATTTTTTATCGGTGGATTTATTATAAATTTGGTGAGATAGTTATGCTATATGTGGTTAATAAATATTTGATTTTATTTTGGTATTTTGAAAATTTCTATACTTTGATATTTATTATAGTTTTTTGTTGTTATTTTATGAATTTATTATGAATAAAATAATATCTTGTGAAATTTATTTTAACTGAGTACTGATTATTTAGATTAATGTTAGAAATATTTTAATTTAAAAAATTAAGTGTAATAAATTCACATATTTAATTCATCTAAATAAATAAATAATACAATTAAATACAATTCCTTTCTAACTATCTATAACTTTCCTTTACATCAAACACTAACTTTTACAATCCCTCATCTAAGATTCTATCACATCAAGCAACACATAAAATTACATACGTCCTTCATTTGTGTTACCCTCATCTCATAGTCTGATATGCATTGAGTTTTTATTACTTTGTTTATTTTTTGTTTGTTGTTGATTTGTGAGATTATTTAGTTAGATCTAAAGAAATTATTTTGTTTTATAAGCGGTTTTCTGAGATGTGAAGGTATTTTCTTTTTAATTTCAAGCGATTGTTACTAACATGCATTACCCATTTCTTTGTTTATTAATTATTTAATGAAATCGTTTAATTCTAAGAAAATGATTTTCTTTCGAAAGCGTTTTTTGGAACTATTGTCTTCAATTTCTTTTTTTATAATCAGTAGCAACCACATTTATTTTGTTTTTGGAATCTAGTTGAATTTCAGCATTTATTTTGTTTTATTTTTTTAATTTTTCCTTTCTTTGTTGTGTCTCTTTTAGCGTTGTTTAGAGTACCAAAATCAGTAACAATTTATTTTGTTTTATTTTTTTAATTTTTCCTTTCTTTGTTGTGTCTCTTAAACCCTAAACCCTAAATCCTAAACCCTAACCGATTCAAGTTGTGCATTACAAAGGTAGCATTTGTTTGGCAGATACCATTCTCTTTTGGCTAAATTGTCGGTCGTGCTAATTCTGTTTTTGATTGCTAAGTATGCGAATATCCTTATTCGTAATGGAGCCTTCAATTTCCATATTTTCCTCAGATTGGATATTGTGTATATTCATTCTTTTTGCCATGAAGTTGTAAGCTGTCTTGACAGAGAAGTTAAAAACAGCCACGATGTCAGCTCTTTAATTTTTCCTTTCTATTTTTCCATTCTTTTGCTTGCGTACACATCTAACATCTTTAGGTGTTTTTACACGCACTCTTCACGTTTGACCCAAATTCCTATATATCTACTCATCTTTTTGCTACACTTTACAATTTCATACAGACTTTTACAATTTAAGTATAAAATTATATTCTTCAAATTGATAATATTAAAAATAAGCTAATTATCCTTATAAATATAAAAATAAGTTCATTATCCCTACAAATATAAAAAATCTCAAAATATCAGCATAAAAAAAACTCAAGTCAAATATAGGACACATCACACATCCATTTGTCATGTGTACACTGTTTTCGAATGACTATACCAATTTTTCATGAAAACGTAATTTATTATACATTTTATTTTTTCACACTTACATAAATTATAAAACTTCAAATTGAAAATGTATACAAAACAATCTTACCTCGCCAAATCATAGTTATGTGAGAAAGAGGGAGAGGAAGATGGAGAGATCCACAAAGAGAGGAAGACGAGTTAATTGAGGCCCAAGTGATGATAGAAATCAACGAGAGAAGGAAGAATAAAAGGAAGTTGGCATTTAGAAGGAAAGAAGCGAAGAAGAAAATTAGATTTTTTGCAGCGTGAAAGAAATTCTGAAAAAAAACCGATTTTTGTCAGTGGTCCGATTCGCAGTTTTCATTATAACTCAGTTGGTTTAACCGATTTTTGACGGTGTAATTACATGTCGGATCTTTTAATCGGACCGAACAGGAAAATGGTTTGGGTCCAGTTTTCTCCGAGGTCCGGTCGTCATAACACTGCTGGAAAGAGAATAAAATATGACAAAAATCTCCAAGAATTTAAGAAATAACCTATCCGAACCGAAGCGGAACGAGGTAGCACCTAATTTCCTTCAAAAGATATCTACCCCTTCTAATATGGATAATCGTTTAATATAAAAAATTCAAAATTTACAAGAAATATGTTTGCAAGAAATATGTACGGACCCAGGGTCGGCCATGTAGTGGTACGAATCTGACCCACGTCAGGGGCCTCCTATATTTTAGGGCCTCACAATTTTATACTTATACTTTCTCTTATATATAATAATTCAAATAATTAATTAAAGCCCACAAATCTCACTCTCTACCTTATTATCCACGCCACTTCCTCTCCCTGCGGCCCACTAGGAGAGGCAATCAAGTTACTATTCCTCTAATTTTATGTAGACTTGGTCCATACCTCTCAAATGAATAAGAATAAAAACCCACACATTGTGCAATGTAACGAGTCTATACCAAAATTTGTAAAGGATGGTAAGACAATATTAGCCTTTCTATTGGTATATTTGGTGCACAAAACAAAACAAAAAAGAAATGAAAATGAAAGAAAATAAAAATTCATGTTGTAACATGTAATGGGCCATGACCTCAACCTTACTTTCTTTTTATTTCATCTAATTTCTAATAACTTCAATTAAGAAAACAAAATATTTTTTTACATGATTTATTATGAACATCATAGCAAATTTGTAATAAAAAAAATAAAATTTTGAATTTATTTTATATCATTAATTTTTTGATTAAAAAAATATAACCATATTTATATTGTTTTTTCTAGATAATATATTTATATTGCTCATGACCATCAAAAACAAAGAGCCGGCCATGTCGTCAAGGACCTCCGAAACCACACATGACCGGTCTTGTACGGACCCCTTCTAAAATAGTATTGATTATTTGCATGGAATGTGTTTTTGAAAATGTACTAAAAATAGTATTTGCAAATATGAGATTTGAACTCGCAATTAGTAGGTTCAGAGATAGTTAAATATGTACTCTATAAGATTTTGTTCTCGTTGGTTAGTATTTGAATTTGAAATTTTTTCAAAGTTCCATGATGACTTGCCACTTTAGAAAACTTTGGCAATATTTGCGAATTTAATCAGAAACTTATGATGATTGAGTATGAAAGAAAAACCGAAAAGAAAATCAGATAATTTTCTTGCCCCCCTCCTCCCCCCCAAACCCACCCCACCAATGCCGCATCAAATCTCCATATTAAACTATGTAACTATAATGATATATATTGCTTTAAGAAAAAAAAAACTAATCTTGTTAAGAATTTCAGCATTGACGTTACTTTTAGTTTATTTATAGAGTTGTTTAACCAAAACTGAAAGGAAAAAAGCCTCTTGAAGAAGGGCTTCCAATTGATTCTATCTAGCAATTTATCATCGAAATGATAAAAAATTTATGTTAACTAACAATCAGATAATTAATTAATAGAAAGATTAGTTTTGAAAATTAAAATCGTTAAACAAATAGCCTGACAATTAATTGCTGTGAAAAACAAAAAATTCCATGCCCAATCCTCCAACTAGATAAAAGAAAAATATACGTGAAATCAAGAAAAAAAAAAAAATAGAAGTACCTTTAGTCGGTTTTGAGGTGTGTTATGAGCAGTATAACATTATGTTCACCGAACCATTTTTTTATTTCGTGGACATAACACTAAGTATTACTTTTATATTATAATTAGTTTTGATACCTTTTAGGTGCAAATCATCATATAAGTACACTACGGTAGATATTAGCTCATTAATGAAAGATAGTTTCCCGGTAGTTTTTTCTCGTGAAATTATTGAGTAGTAAGTCCAAGAATTAATTGGAAGATTGAAAATTGGGGAATACAAAGGTAAAATTTATGTGATTATACATTATAGTTATTACCTATTATGACAACTAAGCATAATATGTTACATATAAGATAATTCATTTCTTTAATATGTTGATTTCTATAGTACAATAATGTTGAAAAGGCAACATCCTATCTGGAGTATGGTAATACGGTTTGGCTTTATTGTGAAAGGGATCAACAAGATTTGTAGTATGAGTATTGAAGGGGAGAAGTCCATATGAATCAAAATATACATATAAGATTATAGCCATGTTAAAAGAATACAAATGACAAGAAGGATATATAGGATTTTTTTCATTGGTTTATAGTACGAAAGTCACGAAATTGAGCATGTAAGCTCTAACCATTTTTTGGGAAATGATATGACATGCAGATAATAGAGCAGGACAAGCAAGAAAATTGGTAATTACTATTTATCATGTAATTAATGAATCATTGAGATATGCCAAATAAAAATGTTCCTTATGTGCTCATGTGTAGAATGGATCACAAATTAAATACTATTTATTATTTTCCAAAATGTTCTTTTAGTTTGCTAAAAATGACAAGTGAATGTACCAGACAATGGGTAGATAAAAACTAGTGATTAAATGCTAGATTGATGTAAAGCAATTAGCTAGTTATATCTTTTAGGTACAAATTAATCATAAAGTACAGTTTGGGAATATATTGATTGACTGATTAATGGTGGATCTTTTCGCCGGTAATTTTCTCGTGAAATTCTTGATTAAAAAGTTCAAGAATAAATTAGAAGATTGAAAATTTCGATACAAAATATATGAGATTACAATTATTATGATGATTAAGCATAACATGTTGTGTATAAGACAATTCATTGCTTTAAATTATTGATTTCTATAGTGCAATAATATTGAAAAGACAACTTGCTCTGGAGTACGGCAATGCACTTTGATTTATTGTGAAAGATGTCAAACACATATATAGTATGAATACCGAAGGAAAAAATCTATATGAATCATAATCTAATCTACATATATGATAACAACCAGTTTACAAAACTACAAATGACTAGATGGATATACGAGATTTTTTTTTATTAGTTTATGTGACGCAATTGAGAAACATGTTTTATGATAGAAGTATATTGTTCCGGATCTGTAAACTAGAGGTATAAGCTATGAGTGTTCTTTCCCACCATTTATCATGTCAGTGCCTAGTGAATCTACAAAGTAGACTAAAACCAATTAATAATAATAATAATAATAATAATAATAATAATAATAATAATAATAATAATAATAATAATAATAATAACAACATAAGGATTGAACTAAATAAATAAATGAATGAATGAAAAAAGAAAGAAAGAAAGAAAGAATGAAAGAAAGAAAGGTTCTACTAATAGACTCAGTGGGCTCCCTTGACTTATCTTAACCTGTACCAACAAAAGAGTAAGAAACATTCAAATTTAATAAAATATTTTACATCTCATAATATAAAAAAAAATATTATTTTTTATAGAAAATATAGAAGAATGAGAAGAGCCATTACAAACTTTACTTTTCGGTCTTTTATATACAGCTCTTTTTACTGTTTTATAACATAAAAAAGTTTACATTTTTATTGGCCGAAACAGAATCATTCGTTTTCAATCCACTTGTTACTCTTTTACAACATAAAAAGTTTCCATTTTTATGGGCCAAAATAGAATCATTCTTTTTCAATCCACTGGTCTCACCATTAAATTATATCAAAATTAATCAATTAAATTAAAAAATAAATATATTCATGTTTAATTTATAAAGATTATATAAAAAATTTACCTTGGGAAATACCATTTCTCACCCAGCTTTTAGCAGAAACTGAGCGTCGTTCCTTGCTTCCCCTTTTCCCCTAAATCAAATTAAATCAAAGAAAATCAATGACTTATTCACAAACAAAACAAAACACAATGGCATATTTAAAAAAAAAAAGTAATCAACATACCAAAGTTTCAACCTTTGACCATTTCTTTCCAGTCCCAATGAAGCCTGAACCTAACCTCACAAAACGATTCAGATGCCACATCAGCACTTTCACAAAACTTAATTTAGTAACTTACCTCAGAATGGACATTTCTCACGATCCATTGAACCGTGCGCCCTCATGAAAAATAAAATACAACACGTTAATGCCATCAATTTTTATCCAAACAAATTAAATTACCTAACTATTTGCTTTCTAATAATTCAATATTGTTATTTTATTGCATAATTTACATAAAATCTACTGCTCGGTGCATATAAGCTGGTTCAAAGTTGATAAATTATTTATGATTAATTTTTTTTTAATTAGAAAAGATAATTATATTAAATACTATATATATATATATATATATATATATATATATATATATATATATATATATATATATATATATATATATATATAGAGTCGATATTGAACACATGGAGGGTACTTTGATATGAGTATTATTGTATGAAATATTATATCCATGAGAACCATCACCGATGTGTAAGTATCACCGACGTCCACGAGGCTGAAAAATATCGACATCACCTCCGCCTCCCCCTACGCCTCCGCCTTTGTCTGAGTCATTCATCAATTTAAGGAGGTTGTTGGAAATGGAGATACAAAAGCTGAAAGAGCGCCTCAACCTTAGAAATGTCCCTTTATTCACTCCGTTAAATGATCTATGCATTTCAATTGACGAGAAACTCAAGGAGCTCAAAGTTTCAAAAGAAAAACACAGAAAATTGTCGATGGACGAAGATTCCTACAAGGTATCTTTTCTTATTTGTTACTTCTGATAATATTTTTGTTAAATTTTATAGTAAAATATATCGAGAAAAGCATGCTTTATTCCGTCTAAATATTTTTAGAAAAGTTCCAGGAGTTAAATGGAAAACGCGACTCCTAAATTTACGCAGGTGAGGCCAAAGATGAGAAACTACAACAACTGCTTAGGAATTATTTGCTTGTTGGTGTTGTTGGAGATCCAAGTAGTAATTCTAAAAGAAAGTTAGAAACCGACGGTGAAAGCAAAGATGAAGCAACAGAGTTAGTGCTGGAGAGGTAACATTTAAGATAAACCCTAAGATAAATGTGAGTTGTGCTCATTTGAAACAACTTGATCCTGGCGAATGGCTTCAGACTCCAGTTGTGGAATCCTACATAAGACATTTGGTAGACAAATTCCCACAAAGAAGTAAATGTTATTTTTTTCGGTCCATATGTGTACGGCAACCTTGTAGTAGCTTTTCCACTCAAGGATGATCAAACATATTCAAAGCTGAGGAGATGGTGGATTGATGTGGATGATATTTTTCAAAAGAAATATCTATTGATGCCTATTTGTCGCAACAAACATTGGAGTTTAATTATAGTGTGCATGCGACAAGCAGATTTGAGTTGCAGAACTATAGAGCACCTGAGTGATTATAAAAAGGAGAGAATATTTCCATGCTTAGTAATAATTTGGGCAAAGGAAAAGTTAATACGTTGGCCATTAGACAGAGAATTAAGGAATGCCTACAATGATATGCAACATAATATTTCGGTTTCAAATGCCTTTACTTACATTGATTCCCTACTGCCAATCTGGAATTCCATTTTTTGTTCAATTGACTTTTATTCCTTTATAAACCTCAAGTCATGTGATAGTATGGCGCGTCTATTGATTAGGAAGGAAATGCGGCTACTGCTTTTATAAGTAATGATATAAGAGACAAGGAATTACGAGTTAGTTGTCAAAGGGAGGAAGATATTAGAGATGTGTTGCAAGTCGAGCTTCTCGGAATTCGACGGTCAATGGAATACACTGATGGCTCATTCCTGTCGAAATCATGTGTATTTCTTTCAGACAATGAAAATGCACTAAAGATAATGACTTTATGTGAAGATATTAATGATTATCAGATTTCTTCTTGGATGGCTATTTCACAAATGAGAAGTTGTATAATTTGGAAGAGAAGGATAAAAGATCCAACCTTTCAACAAATACCAAGGGAGCAAAACAAGAAGGTCGACTATTTGGCTAAATTAGCACGAATTATGGGGATTTCTTATTCGGATGCAGTGCTAACTAATCAAATATTCTGATAGCCAAAATAGTCAAGCTTTGCTTAGGTCTTTGGCTCCAAAATGTAATCGTATTTTCATTGTACTTTGTGATCTCGGGTGTTATTCCCGGATATTAATAGAAGTGCCTACGGGCTTGTTGCGAACAAAAAAAAAAATATTGTTGAGTTAAATATTTGCATATAGTTTTTTGTTATCTTTTTTTTTCATTCTTTTATTTCCTTTGTGAGTTATTTCTTATTATACAACCACAAAAAATATTTGCAAAATAAGACATGTTTTGTACTTCTGTGGGTGAAAAATGAGTTTGTTCTTGTCTTTCAAACTTTGGGGATACAAAAACATTATTTTTGTTTTTTTCCTTATTTTGACCATAAAAATATATGCACGAACTAACAAACTTAAAAAAAATCAAGCACCAACACTTCAAAAATGCAATTTGTATAAATTTAAAGATGAGAACAATATTTTTACAAATTTGTTTTATCATAATTTACTTCAAATAGCAACTCCTAACTTTATAATTACTAATTCTTTATATTTTCTATATTACAATTTTGAGTTTTATTGTTAATATTTTATTTTGTTCTAACAATTTCTAGGTGAAAGAAATTAATCGAACATTAGAAAAAGGAAATAAATTGGTAAATACACTTATCTATTCATGTTTGTGCCACAGATGGCCTCATCGGTAATAAATAAATTTCTCTTGATGTGCGTCCAAGAGCTATATAATAAAATACATAGAAAATGTTATCAGTAAAAAAACGCATTCAATGTTATCGGTAATAATTGTATTTTGACAAATATAAGAAAATAGTTGAAGAAATTTGTGTATTCTAATGAATAAAGTATAAGAAAATAGTATTATCTAACGTACAATTTCATAATTTTGACATTTTGTGATATTTAAGTCAAATTTCAGTGCATGGTTATATTACCGAAGGCCTCTCGGTGAAGGTTTTAATTATTGTATCACGCTTAAATAATAATAAAACTCTACAAACCGTCGATATTATCTTTGCAACCGCCGCTAATGTTTGCACATTACGGATTGAGTCGATGATACTTGTACATCAGTGATGGTTGTCACTGATAATTCCATATAGATAATACTCATATCCAAATTTCCATGCACAATACCAACTATTAATGTATATAGTGTTTTAATACAATTTGCTTTTCTAATTTAGAAAAACAAAATAATAAAATAGTCAACTTTGAACATGCTTGTATTTACTTGAAGGTAGAATTTTGACACTACGAGCATATTTGCGTGTGTGTTTAATTAATATATTTCTAAAATCTCTACATGTACACATATTATCCAAAGCATACATTATCCAAAGTAGCACTCCAATATATCGGGCAAACTCCGGCGTTATCATACCAAATCTGTCTAATAGGTTTATCATATATAGAGGTTCCAACTATGGAAGATATGTCTCCTTCAAGGTTTCTTTCCATCTGTTTAAAAATTATACATGTCAATCAAATTAGCATAAATTAACATTAATTAAAATTATTTTAATACAATGATGAAAAATGAGGTATTGATATTGGCAGGCATAATTTTGAGCACGACAGGCAAAATAAATAGTAATAACTAATTTACCCCTATATTAATGTCTTATTTAAATATCCTAGGAATATTATCTTTCAAGTTCCAGTCAATAAGAAATTATCACTTTCAACTTTGTCTATATAGAAAGTTATAATTAGAAGATATTCTATAGTTAGAGTGGATTATAAGAATGAAGAATATATTTTTCTAGTATTTAGATTTTTTGCAAATTGGATAATCTCTATTTATTATTTTTTATTTTCTTAATATGTGTTTCACTAATAATATTTTGTTCATGCTCTTTGTTTAAACATGAAAAAGTTTAGTGACTTCATTTTTTTTCAAATGATTTTGATAATATCATTAAATGTTATTGAGTTAGTCGTATGAAGGCAGAGCTGACAATACATCAATAATTCTTCGTTCATTCTTCTCCAACAAATCTCATTCATTTTGCCATCATGTCCAAATTTAACAAGAGGTAAATCCATAATGTGCAACTATTAGCAATTGTTGCAAACGTAATATCGATGGCTTGTAGAGTTTTTTTAGTAATTTAAGAGGACACATGAATTAAAACTTTGACCGAGAGATCTTCGATGATACCATGCACCAGAATTTAGTTTTAATTTCACAAAATATTTTAGAAGTTTGCAGTCAAAATTATGAAACGATTGAGTAATATACACTCAGGATAAAGCAACATCTTATCTTGTAGCAAAGGTGGATGATGCAGACGAAACAATTGAAATACTCGACGATTTTAAACATTCCATTATTTTAAAATTGCATATAATAAATGGTAATGACAGACACAACTACCGGTCTTTACTCTCTTATGTGATGCGAAAAGTTTGTTCGAAATAAGTAATGATGATACATACGAGTTAAGTGATACTGGAAAATGATTTTTTTGTTAGTTTTAATATATTTCTACTCATAAGTAGAACATATTTTCTCTAGTAATAATATATTATGTTTGACATTTTTTAAAATATAAAGAGTTTGGAGAACCTGTCGAACATTTGTGCAATTATAGTACTTGACATTTAACATATTCTTGTAAGAAAGGATTCTGAGTGATTATGGTATCATGTTTAGGAGAATTTGGCTCGTTACTAGGTCAAACTTATTATGTATTAGCATAATATCTAAAAAATCAAAAGTAAAATTGTATGATCTATGCCTTAAATAAAATATACAACATTATGTTCATTCAACTTTTTTTTTATTTCGTGTTTGTAATACTAACTATTTCTTTTATCTTATAATGAGTTTTCATAGCTTTTAGGTAAGTCATTATACAAGTATAGTATGGGAAGATATTAGCTCATTAATGGATGATCTATTCTCCGGTAGTTGTACTCGTGAAAGTATTGATAAGGAAGTTCAAGAATTAATTGGAAGATTGAAAATTGGGGAATAAAAAGGTAATTTTTATATGACTAATGATTATAATTTTTACTTATTATGACAATTAAGAGTAAGATTTTACCTATAAGACAACTCATCTTTAATATGTTGATTTCTATGCAATAATGTTGAAAATGCAAACTCTTCTTGGGAGTATGACAATTATCTTTGGCTTTAATGTGAAAGGTACCAAACATATTTATAGTATGAACATCGAAGAGGGAAAGTCCATGCGAATAAGAATCTACATATACGATTAGAACCAAGTTAAAAAAATACAAATTATAAGATGATTATATGGGATTTTTCCATTAGTTTACAAGACGAAATTAAGCACGTAGGTAAGCACCTAACCGTTTTTCATCATTGTATTAAAATAATTGTAATCCTAATGTTAGTTTATTCTATTTTTATTAACATTTATAATTTCTAAATAGATGGAAAGAAACCTCCAATAAAACATGTCAGATCTCGATCTTGAATTCCGCAAGTTGGACCCTCTATATATGATAACTCTATCAGACGGATTTGGTATGATAATGCCAGACTTTTGCCCGACATATTGGAGTGCTACTATGAATAATGTATGTTTCGATTAATAGTTGTGCATGTGAAGAATTTAGAAATATATTAAACACACATGCAAATATGAGCTTAGTGTCAAAATTCCACTCTAATAAATACAAGCATGTCCAAAGTTGATAAATTCTTTATGATAAATTTTTCTTTTCTAAATTAGACAAGATAATTATATTAAACAATATATATATTAATGGAGTCGATATTGAACATATGAAGACTACTTTGGATATAAGTATTATTTGTATGAAATATTACATCAATGACGGTCATCACTGATGTGCAAGTATCACTGACGGCTAAGTGCAAACATTAGCGACGTTTGCAAATGTAATATTGACAGCTAGTAGAGATTTTTTTTAGTAATTTAAGAGGACACATGAATTAAAAACTTTCACCGAGAGACCTTCGGTAATATAATCATTCACCAAAATTTGACTTCAATTTTACAAAATATTTAGAAGTCCGTAGTCAAAATAATGAAACAATTGAGCAGGATGGATTTTTGATAAAGCGACATCTTATCTTTTAACAAGGGTGAATGATGCAGTCGAAACAATTGAAACACTAAACGAGTTTAAACATTCCAATATTTTAAAATTGCATATAATAAAAATGATAATGAGAGAGCATCTCTCATTATGAATACTAGCTTTACTCTCTTGCGTGATGCGAAACGTTTGTCCGAAATAAGTAAACATGAATCGTACAAGTTAAGTGACATTGAAAAACGATTTTTTGGTTAGTTTAATATAATTTTACTCATAAGTAAAACCGATCCATGTTGCTTCTGATTTTTTTTGTAAATTAACACGGTAATGAGACAAATTTCCATAAAAAAGGAGACCAAAATCTCTCAGAATCATCTCTTACAAGGATATGTTAACGTGGCCTCAAAATTTTATAATTACAAAAATGTCGGTAGGTTCTCCAAACTCCCTACATTTTAAAGGATGTCAATTGAAGACAATATATTTTACTTATGAGTAGAATTATATTAAAACTAACCAAAAAAATTATTTTCCAATGTCAGTCGACTCATTTGATTCATTATTACTAGTACATGTATGTGTGCCTATCATTACAATTTTATTATATACAAGTTTAAAATATTAGAATGTTTAAATTTGTTTAGTATTTCAATTGTTCTGTCAGCATTATCCACCTTTGCTGCAAAATAAGATGTCAATGTATCCTGAATTCATCACACTCAACTGTTTCATAATGTTTACTGTAGAAATCTATAATATTTAGTAATTCAAGTAAATTTTTTTTTCATGTGAATGTTACATTACCAGAACATAGATATCACTAACAACGTTAATTTTATCACAATGGTGATAATTCATTTTCATCGGCAATGTTGTTGTGTCGTCGGTGAAAATGATTTATGATAAAAGCTTGTACATGATAAAATAAAGATAAGTTTTCAATGTGACCGGAGTTAATTTGGAAATATATAAACACCATGAATATCTAGAGGGTGTAACACCAATCCTTGCATAACCAATTATCACTAGAAACTTAATAACAAACTAACAAAATATTTACACAAATGCATGGATAAATTAGATTGATCAGACTTACGACAACAAAAATGACTTGAAAAATGACGCATTTTTTGTATCGACCCCAGTATGAATCGTTGAAGAAGGTGCTGATAAGAACATGTTTCAAATGCCCGCACATTTTTGAAACCGAGGACGACCACGTAGAGCACAACGGGCTCTACCACATGGACCTAGAACAGTACACTACCTGCTTGAATGCGGTCGATCCTGAATATATCGACTTTCATGTGTTGTAGGTCAATATTCATTTGTTTAATTTTTTTTCCATTTTATTTTTTATTTCAATTATTTTTCACTCTTCTTTTTTTTCTTTTTTACTAGGTTACTCTTAAGGTATTGGTGGAGCCCCATAGGTGCTATGTGCTGCCCTACAGGACGGTATTATTTTTTATTTATATATTCTTTTATAATTCTTTTATTTTTTTTATTTTTTATTTTATTTTTTTATTTTCATGGATTTCAGGGTCTTGGGAGTTTACTGAGGGATTTTGGTGATTACCGAGGGATATTGGAGTAGGAGTGATTATGTTTTTGTGATTGGATTTGAGGTTTTGGGAGGATAGTTGGTTTTATTTTACAAGTTTTGGATAGTTGGTTTTATTTTGGGTGGACAGTTCTAGACAGTATTTTATGTTTTGTTGCGCCTGTCCATTTGCTCACATTATTTGCCGCATCCATATTGTCTTGATGTATAACTCTTGTAAGAAACAATATTTAGTTTACCCTTGCTCCAAAGAAGACTAGTATCGCCAATCCATGATTTGATGACATAATAATTAGAGCAAAATTGTCAAATAATATTATGATTTTTTTCTATCATAAACTAGAGATATTTGTGCAAAATGTAAGATTGTACATGTGAAACTTTATTAAAATAATATTGATTATTTTTAACAAATTCTTAAATATCTGGAGAAAAGTTCATTGATCAATGTCTTACAAAACCTAGAAAGATCACAAGAAGCTAAAAATTTCAAGATACTTTTCCACCAACTTAACTTTTTGGCCCGTTTTTTTGGAACTTTATATGCATTTCATTGTTTTCCTTCTTGATGAAAAAGATTAAAAGTTTAATTTTTCAATATTTGTTTTTCTCAACAATCTTAGTTACAAATCGTTGACTATATTTATTGTTAGTTAATATCACCCTTAAATAGTTATAAATATCTTTATTATTGCAATTATCATTCAGTATGAAAAATAAATAAATATGCACAAAGAAGCATAGAAGACATACTAAGTATTAGGATTCCGGCCACCCAGCCACCAGATTTGCTCTTAATTACGGGTTAGCCATTAAAATCGATATAACTATCTCACATATGCTCACAAGAGACTTCTTGTGTTGCATCTCTTCCCCCCTCCTCATTGATGGTTATATATGTTCTTACAATCATTACTTCCTACTTCTCCATCGTCTATTCAGAATTCAAATATATTAGCTTTCATACTAAAGTTTTATCACAAATACACTTCTTTGTGCATATCACAACATGGAAAAATCAAAGATGATAATATATATATCATATAGTACATATTATGAAAACATTTACTTAAAATCTTTTATGTCATTGGGTGAACATAATATTATATATTTTATAGATCATACAATTTCAAAAATGTCGGTATGTTCTCCAAACTCCTATATTTTAAATGATGTCAAACATTATTATTATTCAAGAAAATATATTTTACTTATGATTAAAATTGTATTAAAACTAACCAAAAAATTATTTTCGAATGTCACTCGACTCATATGATTTATTGTTATTGATGCCGAATAAACATTTCGCATTACGTAAGAAAGTAGAGATCGTATTCATATAATACATGTTGGTGTATCTGTCATTACCATTTATTCGAAATTTTAAAATATAAAATGTTTAAACTTGTCTAGTATTTCAATTGTTTCATCTGCATTGTCCAACTTTGCTACAAGATAAGATGTCGATTTAATCTGAATATATCATACTCTATTGTTTCATAAGTTTGACTACATACCTCTATTGTATTATGTGAAATTAAAGTCATTTTTTTATTTTCATGTTGCATGTTAAATTATTGGAGCACATATAGCACTAACGACGTTCTTATATAAATCATAATTGTGATAGCATATACGAGAATAAAACTCATATTCATATAGTACATGCATGTATGTCTGTCATTACATTTATTATATGCAATTTTAAAGTATTAGAATGTTTAAACTTGTCTAGTATTTTAATTGTTTCGTCTGCATCATCCACCTTTGCTACAAGATAACATGTCAATTTATCATTTATCCATCCTACTAAACTGTTTCATAAGTTTGACTGTCGACCTCTATAGTATTTTGTGAAATTTAAGTCATTGCATTACCGGAACATAAATAACACTAATAATGCTCTTTTATCATATGGTGATGTGAATGGTGATAATTGATTTTCACCGACAACGTTGTTGGTGAATAGAAGTTTCTTCTTTGAATGATTTATGATAAACGTTTGTCTATGATAAACTATAGATGGTTTTCAATATGAATGGAGTTGCATTGCCAATATATCAACATCATGAATATCTAGAGGTTTTAATACAATTAACTTCTCATTAAGTTTTAGAAAAAAATAATAATAATAAAAAAAAAAAAATTAGTAAACTGTGAAACTATTTGTATTCACTGGAGTAGACATTTTTTAATTTAATTTAACTTTTGAGATAACAGATGCAAATAATTGGTTAAACAAAATACTTGGATAAAGGTCGGGGACACACGGCAAAAGAATCTACCAGCATGAGTCTTTTTAGCAATATATATATATATATATATATATATATATATATATATATATATATATACATATATATATATATATATATTTCATTCATTAATGTATTGTGAAAACTTATATATCATAATATTCATATAAAGAATTATTTCTGCCTTGTGCTCATATTCAATAAAGAATGTAACAAACAAATTATGTTATAATCATTGAAACCAATATATTAGAACCGGACCGGACGTCGACCCGGATGAGTCTCGGGTCACTGGTCGGACCGGTGGGTCGACCGGTTGATTATATTAATCATGTGCAAATATATTATCTTTATTATGTAAAAAAATTTATGTGATCATTAATGTTTAATGGTTATATATTTATCTTAATTTTTTTGAAATCATGACTATTTTTTTTTGAAATCCTGATTTGGCAAACCAAAAGTGTATGACATGTTAGACTAAGAAGAAAATTTATTTATTATATAATATATATACATGATACATGCAAATGGTGTATTTGATTGAAAAATGTATAATAAACAAAATTCGAATTTAAAGGGATATGTGCTTGTTGCAATACTCAATTTAACCAAAGGTTTTCTTGCAATCTTTGAAATCAAAAGAAATTTTGCAGTTAAATTCTTTAATTATGCTAAACTATATTGTCGCAATTTCATTTACCACGATTGAGTTTGAAAATCAGTAATAAAAAAGTTTTCAATGTGCATTTCCACATCCCTTTGTGTGTATTGAAAGCCTTATACAAACTTACAGGAACCAATAAGCTATCCTTTCATATAATTTAGCTTCATCTAGTTGACATAAAATCACAAAATAAATTGGTTAATTTAAGAAAAAAATATCAGAATAAGCATGAAAAGTAATTATTAATTCTAGAATTATCTCACATCATTATTTGGTCTATCCATGAATCAAAGTGAAAAGAAGTCAATACCTAATCTTAAGGTAAAACTTCAACGAAACATCAAATACTAAACATAACCAACAAGAAAACGAAGAGAGAAGAACCAACTAGATGCAAAATTGGGAAGAAAAGCTTCAGCCTAATCAAATGGATTAGAGATAGTGAAATTAGGGAATAAAAATCCAGTTAAAGAATTTCCATTGTGATTTGGACTTTGGAGCATCTAGATCAAGAAATCAACAAGAGAGTCATGATAATCTGAGTAAAAGGGAAAGAATTGAACAATTTTTTTGCCTGAAATGCCCTTAGGCTAGGAAAGAATCGAACAAGGTAGAAAGCAGAAGAGCGAAGAGGTATTCAGCGTATAGAAAGAGATGAGAAAAAAACCGGGTTTTTTTTTGGTTTGTGTCGCGGTTTCTTTGCAAAACCGGATGGTTTAACCGGTTCAATTACATATCCGACCCTTAGACCAAACTGAACCGGATTATGGTCCGGGTCCGGTTTTTTCCGATCAGACCACCGGTCCGGTCCGGTTCTGATAACACTGATTGAAACATTCTTATTGTCACCATAATTACCTATGTGTGAATTACATTGATGTATCATTTTAAAGGCATTTTATAACTAAATTCATCCCATATATAGACGTTTAATTAACATTCAATTTCCATATAAAATTTTGTCGGCGGAAGAGATCATTCCGAACATGTTTCATGTAAGATTTCATGTCATCGGAAGTTAAGAATAAATCCAATATGTGATATATATAATGTTTTAGATCTTAAAATTGTGAACATTAAATTTCACACATATGCAAGATATTAATGTACTATGAAATATATGAATGTATCATGAAGAAAGTTGTTAGATATAGCAAAGTATATTAAGCAATCTTTATTTTTATTTATGTGTGGACTCATTTGGTGAGTGAAGAGATCTAGGATATATGTTGATGATACAATATTGTTGCTAGATACATTAACAATCTAAACATTAACAAATGGGAAAGCTCATGGAGAAAAATAGCGAGTGAATCTAGTTAGAAAAGGTTTAACTGCATTTAGGAGAGCTTGTAAAGTGTTTACAACTTGGCTAGAGCGTAAAAAAGATAACTAGTCTAATTATCTTAGTCCGTTTTTGTGAAAAAACATCATACTTTCGACACAATTGACTATCCGATAAGAAAAGATTAAGAAAGCCCATTGGCAATACAAATGGATGTAGGATTTTGAGTCTTCTTCCTTTTTTTTTTGAACAAGAGGCGATGCCTACTGGATTTTTATTTTTTTTTAAAAAGTTTTACAAGCCAAGTTACATCGTGCAAAAATACACATAACCTAATGTGGCCATACACCCCACACCTACCACTTCGAACAAAGTAATCCTGTTCTACCTTTGTGGCCAGAACACATCACGCCACCACTATGCCTCTTGTTGGGCCTAAAGCATTGTATAGAAGACTCCTCTTTTTTTTTTTATTATTGAAGTGTCTCCCATTCCGTTCTTTCCAGATCGTCCGGATGTTCGCTAGCCAGACGGTGTTCCACTCTAGTCTATTTTCTTTGTTCATGCTTGTTGTGAGAGGCATAATATTGGATTCTCGATATGTGAGAGTTATTTGGTATGTGCCGTATGCTGAAGCATGAAATCTGTGAAGGGGTAATCTTTGAATATATGTGTTACATTCTCTTGTACGTTGGGCGTGCACCTTAAACAATTATGATCTGTTCCTGGCATCCATTTTGCTATTCCGTCCTTGGTTACGATTCTTCGTTTAAGCATGAGCCATCCGAAGACCTTAACCTATAGTGTTGATATCTGTGGCGCTCTGATGCCCGTGTTAGTGAAAAATTGGTATGATTTCTTGGCTGTGTAGTGCCCTTTGTTGACATTGACATTCCAAGAATATTCATCCTTTGTCAATGACAGTCTGAAGGTTTGAATGGATGCTTGTAGAGTCAACCATTCTGCCTGGCATCTGAGTAGTTAGTACTTGATTAACTATGCTCATCTTGTCTCTGGCTTGGGCATACAGCCTGGGGTATAGTGTGGCCAATGGTTGGTTAATTGCATCCGTCTCCTAGTGTCACTTGGATTCTGCTGTTAAACCATGGAAGTAATTCTTTGAGCTGCTTGATGAACTATGAAACGTTGGTGGTTGTTAGTTGTAAAGTCTCCATTTGGTAATTCCGCTTGAATGTGTATGCCCATAGTGAGTCTCTATTTTGTATGAGATGTCACATCCATTTCAGTAGAAGGGCATTATTGTGTATTTTCAGATTTTTGACTCCCAAACCTCCGTTATGTTTCGATGTACATTCGGTACCCCAGCTTGCGAGGTTTTTCCCTGGTTTGTATTTGTTCTATCCGTGCCTTAGGAAGTTTCGACGAATTTTATCTATGTCCTCACTCCTTTTGGCAGTTTGAAATACTGCATGAAATATGTTGGTATTGCGGAGAGTGTGGGATTAGCCGGCCTCCTAATAATAGGAATTTGGTTGCCCATCCTTCTACTCTTTTTTGTATCTTCGCAACTAGTGGCTGGAATGCCTCCTTTTTTGGTAGGTTAATTGTTAAGAGGCATGCACAGATAAGTGTTTGAAAAGTCCTCCTTATTACAACAAAGCATTTGTGCGATTGCCACATCATGAACTGATGGTATGTTGATGGTGGAGAACGAACTCTTGTTATGGTTGATGTGCAACCCTGTGAGATCTGCAAAATTTTTTACAATATGTTTCATAAGGAATGGATTCCCTTTGCATGCTTCTGCTATTATGACTGTGTCGTCCGCATATTAGATGGTGGTGATGCGCTGAAAATTTGGCTGTGGTGCCAGAGCATTTGCAACGGATGTGATACGTTGCATGATTTCTGCCACTAGGATGAACAATAATGGTGATAATGGGTCATCCTGTCTTAGTCATTTTCGATGAAAGAAATAGTGGCCTGAATCTCCATTGATTTTGATTGCAGATGATGTGGATGTGAATAGGTTATGCAGCCAAGTTGCCCAGATGGTGGGAAAATCTCTTTGTATGAACATTCTTTCCGTAAAGTGCCAGTTTACTGTGTCGAAGGCTTTGAAAAGTCTATCTTGTATAATACTGCTGGTACTTTGTTTTTTTTCCTGAGTGCGTGTACCATTGCTCTCGTTGAAATGAATGTTTTCATGATGAAACAATTTTTAATGAATGCTGATTGGAATTTGCCAACCAGGGATTCCATATGCAGTTGAAGTCTATTGGCTAAAATTTTGGATATTATCTTTGATGGGTTCATTAATAATGCTGATTTGTCTAAAGTCCGTTAGTTCATGTGCACCAGGTTTTTTCGGAATGAGGGTGATGTTTGCTTTGTTGATTCACCATAATTGAAGTTTATTGGTACAAAAAGCCTGACATATCCAAATGATGTCATTCTTGATGATGTCCCAGTATTGGTGGTAGAATTCATTAGGAATCCCATCTGGTCCGGATGCCTTTCCTTTCACTAGGTTGAAGGTTGCTTTCTTAATCTCTTCCGTTGTGAAAGGTGTGCCATGATGATTTAAGAAATTGTTTGATTCAAACAGTTTAGATAGGTCTGGGTCTTTGTTGTGGATGTTGTCGGGTGCCATTATCCCCCCGAAATATTGTTGGAAAGCGAACTTGATCTGTGTTTGATCATTGACCTGGTGACCATTTAGCTGGATGGAGTCAATTCTATTTATTTGCCTTCTAGTTGAAGCTAGATTATGGAAATATTTGGTATTATTGTCACCTTCCTTGATCCACTTGCAACAGGATCGCTATTTCCACTTCACCTCTTGTATGTTTGTTAGATCATATATGCCTTCTTTGATCTTATTTCGTCGTCGAAGCTCATAAGTTCATCATTGGCGTGTTTGAAATGTTCAATTGCCCATGAGTCGAGCGCTGTTGTCATTTTGTTAACTTTTGACAAAAAAATTGGTTGCCGGATTGTCACTTATTCTGTGTGTACCCCAAGTGTTGGCAATTATAATACTGTTGGTACTTCTTTTTTTTCGTGAATTCTGACCGAAGGCTCAAAGTTCTCCTGGGCAGTTTCTCGTAAAAACCCCGGTGTAGCCTGTGATCTTTGGCAACTGGGACTCGAACTCGGGACGGGATCTTGTCTGTTCCTTCGAGCAGGCATCTTACCAGCTGTGCTAGCAGTGTTACCCTAATACTGTTGGTACTTCTTTCTTATATCAAAAAAAAATTGTATATTGATAAGTTAATTTATCAAGAAACTACCTACCATGTAAGAGGCAAAGATGATGAATTTCTAGCCAACAATGCAAAGTTGCAAAAATTAATTTTGAAAGTATGGTGACTACAATTGTTTTGTGAAAATGAGTGATCACTTCTCTAATCATAAGAGAAGATATTCTTCCTTTTCTTTAGAAAGCTATCGTCTCCCAACGCATCTCACTACATCTTCCATTTCCAAACATTCTTCATTTCTGCCACAGGTGATCTCGACAACCTTCCAACCGCCCCGCTTACACTTCTCAATACGCCTCTCTCCGTCACCACTTGTCCTCGGTGTCTCACACCTCAAAACTAACAAAAGACTCCAAATTTCCCAATCCCACTGCCAAATTCACCACCAAATGCACGATTTCACATTCTGAAACACCTCTCGTTTAATCCCATCACACTCTCGCCTCGCCCAATGCCGTCGCCTCCTCTCTGTCGCCTTCATCTCGCCGTCGTCGGCGCCGGAGCCGCCGGTCTCGCCGCGGCGCGCGAACTAAACCGTGAAGGCCACGGCGTGGTGGTTTACGAGCGGGGCCAATCAGTCGGGGGCACATGGGTCTACACTCCTTCCACCGAATCCGACCCGCTTGGCTTAAATCCGGCCAGAAACATCGTCCATTCGAGCTTGTACCAGTCGCTCCGCACCAATCTCCCTCGTGAGTCAATGGGGTTTATAGACTACCCGTTTGTAATAAATGAGAATGGTGATGAGAGGAGGTACCCTGGCCATGAGGAGGTGCTGCGGTATTTGGAGGATTTTGCGAAGGAGTTTGGGTTGGGTGAGATGGTAAGGTTCGGTACGGAGGTGGTACGGGTGGAGAGAGAGAAGGATGAGGAGAAGTGGGTTGTGAAGTTCAGAAATGTAGAAGGGGGAAATTGTGGTGAGAATGAAATTGAGGTGTTTGATGGAGTGGTTGTTTGTAATGGCCACTATTCTGAGCCTCGAATTGCTGAAATTCCTGGTTTGTTGGTTTCAGATATTGATAATTTTTTCTTAATTTTTTTTTTCCGAAAAGATTTATTTCTATTTTGTGGTGATTTGAAGGTGTTGAGAGCTGGCCAGGGAAGCAAATGCATAGTCATAATTACCGTGTACCTGAGCCTTTTCTCAACCAGGTCTGTATATACAAAAACTGACAAAACATTTTGTTTAATTTATCAAGTAATGGTTTATTAAATCTTATTTCAAGCCCAATTGATGCTTAAATGTCAATACATGACCAAAATAGCACCATACTATACCTTTACTCCTAATTTACCACCCAAAATCTAACAATTTATACATTTATATTTGATATTGTAGGTAGTGATTATCATAGGAAGTTCAGCTAGTGCTGTTGATATTTCAAGAGATATTGCGAGATTAGCAAAGGAAGTTCATATTGCAAATCGGTCCGCTAATGATTTGACGACTCTTCCTGTAAAAGTGACTGGTTATGATAATTTGTGGATTCACTCTATGGTAAAGAATTTTGTTTTTAACTAGACAAGTGTCAGTTTAAGAAATAATTTAAAACAGCTTAAGATGGAAATATTACTTAAAAGATGCGCAATTTCTAGTTTATTTGAAAATATTTAGTGAATGAAATTCCAGATTGAGAGAGCAGAAGAAAACGGTTCTGTTATATTCCAAGACGGAACTTCAATTCCCGCTGATGTCATCATGCATTGTACCGGGTAAACTAAAATCCCACATTTCTCATTTCCCATCATTCCTAATTTTCTAATTTTTTTTTTATTTAAACCCCAACTAGATACAAATATGACTTTCCGTTTTTGGAGACAAATGGAGTTGTGAGTGTAGATGAAAATTGTGTGGGCCCGCTTTACAAACATGTTTTCCCTCCAAAACTTGCCCCTAATCTTTCTTTCATCGGATTACCTTGGAAGGTTCAATTTATTTATTTTTCCTTTGCTAAAATATTAAAGGCCAAATAATGCTTCAATTTAGTAAAATTTCGGCTGGAACCCTCAATGCTTTAATTATGCTTATCCTCAACTGTACAATTGAACACAATACAACCAAACTAAAAACAGAAAATAGAGAAAACGTTTAAAGAAAAAAATGACTTCATAGAAAATGGAAAATTTTCTAAAAGATCCTGCATTATTCTGAAATTGTAGAAAAGTCCCTGCATTATTGGGATTGCAAAAAAGTCCCTGCATTATTGGGATTGCAAAATGCCCTTGCATTATTGCCATAATTGAAAAAAAGGCCCTACCATTTTCTTGAAATTTTGGCAATAATGCAGGGACTTTTTTGCAATTTATAATAATACATTTATTTATTTATTTTTTTTGCAATTTCGGCATAACGTACGTGCTTTTTTGCAAATTTGTTCTTGTCGGTACCAAGATCTAATTTCCCTAAAGATGGCTCAATTAAAGCTCAGATTTCATCCAAATTTCCCTACATATGGATCTTATTAATCATAAAATGAATTATATGATATATTTTTCAGGTTATACCGTTTCCGTTGGTGGAACTCCAAAGCAAGTGGGTTGCTGGTGTTTTATCGGGTCGAATCAAATTGCCAACACAAGAAGAAATGTTGGATGATGTAAAAGAAGATTATATGAAAGTTGAATTAAAAGGCTGGCCGAAAAGATATACGCATAACTTGGCTGATTATCAGGTAATTCTTTTGTTATTAAAAATAGTATTCATTTTTATATGCTGGAAAGTAACAGTCATTTCCAAAAAGGCCCCCGCGTTATACTGAAATTGCATAAAAGTCCTTGCAATATTAAAAATTACAAAAACCCTTGCATTATTGGACTTTTTTTGCAATTTTGGGAATAACGCAGGGGCATTTTTGCTGTTTTGGCAGAATGCAGGGGCCAGTAATGAAATATTTTAAAGTAAAATTTGCAAAAGGCCCCTGCATTATGTAAAAATTGCAAAAAAGCCCCTGCATCATTGCTCAAATGTTTTCTTTCAAATGATCAGAGTACAGAAAGTAACAGTGTTAGCATGTAACTAAGGTAAGGGCTTTTTTGCAATTTCGGCAATAATGCATGGGCTTTTTCACAATTTTGGCATAATGCTGGGGCTTTATTTCAAATATCCCTATTTTTAATGTTGAGAATCATGAACATAATATTTGTAGTTTGAATATGATGATTGGTTGGCTGAACAATGTGGCCTTCCGCCGGTTGAGCAGTGGAGGAAATATATGTATGTGGCTGCGAGTAAGAGCAAGGTTTCAAGGCCTGAAACATATCGTGATGAATGGGATGATGATCATTTGGTTGAAGAAGCGTATAAGCATTTTTCTACATATTTGTAATTAAATTTCAATTTTTAGTTTTAATAGTAAGTTCTCCTTGAGGAGAATTTTGTTAGTTATATAATTGATAACATTTGTTGATGATAATAAATGGAATTATATCGATGTTTTTATGTTAGTATTAATAAAGGATTGGTATATTGAGCAAAAAACCGAGGATTTTTCTACCTGTGTTGGGGGAAATTTTGATTATATGTAGAAAGTGTAGATGGTTTTGATTTTAATATTTATGTACTTCAAGTACCATAACACTGCTACTATTCTTAAGGTTGAATTTGTCCCTATCACTGGATATCCAACATGCCGACGAATGACCGCTCAGGATATCTTGAAGCATGTTCAGTCGATACTATACTGACCCGAAAATGAAATCCAAACTCGGTGCACCTTACTTAGCGATAAGATAATCCTTCTTGAGCAAAGGCGGACCGGATTTCTCGGAGCCTCATGGAGATGGTTAGGTTTCCCGAAATTGTAATACAAAAGGCCCAAATTAACGTGCACATTTTGTTTACGGTTGAATGGCTCGAAACTAGAATACACAAGAACCGGAATTGATGATGTCAGCTACCTTTTTGACCTGCTAAAACTCAAGCTTGATCCCCTATACTCAGCCTTGAAGAGCGATCTACATAAACCTCCAGCTCAACTATTCCCCTAATTGTGCAATGCCAACCTACTACTTGGCTTCAATGAGCGTTATGCGCCTACGCCTTACAAGTTATCAGCGCAAATGATATCCCTACTAATTTGCCGGAGTGTATTAACTTTTGAAACTAATCTATCCTTCTAAAACATAATGCAGGCCGCCGGCCCATATTTTTCTGCTTTTTTTCCTGGCTTCAGATGAGCGAAATTGCAAAGGTCTGATGGATCCCCCGGATCAATTCAGCCTCAATTTTTTATGTGTATAACCTGATCTTTAAGGACATGAACATGCATAACCGTTGCGGCGTTCTTCCTTCTTGATGATCTTGAGATTTTAGAATTAATCCATATATATTAATACTAAATTTAGAATTAAGCTAAGTATATATTAAATAAGAAGTATTAACCTAAGTACTGCTTAATCAAATTGTTATTTGTCATAACTATGGCCCGTTCGGCGACACAAGGAATAGAAGAATAGCGGAATAAAAAATAGCCGACTATTTTATTTTATTCCATATGTTCGGTAATATTATGGAATAAAAAAGTTGGTTAAGATCAGTGTTTTAAATAGCGGGGCTATAGCGCCGCAATTGTGCGCAATAGCGGATTTCGACCATAAAATGCAATACACAATGAAAATATAGCTAAAATAGCATTTTGAGTGCTACGAGCGCTATAGCGGTCAAATAGCGTTCAATTAGCGGCTATAGCGACCGCTATAGCGTCAAAGTGTTAGTTTTGTAATTTTTTTTTTTGCTTATTTTGGATAATTAATATTTGTGTGTTTATTTTGGATAATTATGTGATATGTTTAGTTATGAACAATGAACTTTGTATGGTATTTTATGTTAAATAATTATACTATTTTATTTAATATTTATAGTATTTGGATTTTTTGTTTTTTATATTAAAATTTTATTATGATCATATTTTTATCATTAATAGTTTTGAAAATTTTACGTAAATCATAAATTATATTGCACGTCCGCTATAAGGCCATAACGCCGCTATAGCGTCTACTACCACAATCCGCTACAAAAAAAGCCAATCCGCTACGGAGCGCTATATCGCTATTTAAAACATTGGTTAAGATATACAAAAATATATCAATTACCAAAATATCCTTATTGTTTTTTTTATTTATCAAATTTATTTCTACAATTATATGAAACTACTAATAAAAATATATATAAAAAAATTCAATCACAAATAAAATAAAAAAAAACTAAAAATAGAAAAAGATTCAATTACATATCCAATTAACCCGAACTTGCATAATGTGACAGTCTGTTGGCTAATTTCAGTTAATTTTATCACATGCAAATGTAATGAACTGCATGGAATATTCTTGTTTGCAAATGTATGGGTCAAAATATAAAGAGGAAAAGAAAAATGAATAAATAATTTTTTTTAATGTACACATAAAATGAAGATGGAATAGACAAGGATATTTTCGTTTGGAAATTAGGCTTATTCTATGAAATAGCTCTATTCCATCCTTGACATGGAATTAAAAAAACTACTATTCTATGACCTTAATCTAACATATTTCAACACTGTTCGGATAAAATAAATTGGAATAGTCAGTTTATTCCTTTATTCCATGCAATTTTGATGCTGCCGAACTGGCACATAAGGAATATTTTGTAAAAAAAGAAAAAGAAATGCTCATATATGCAATCACTGTACTAAATGACCATTTGCTTCTGAAATCTGAAATGACCGTCTTGTATTCTTTAGAAAAATAAGAAACAAATCATATCTCTTTGCAGATCTATGGGGCCGCTCTTTCATTTATTTTTATCTTTAGAGTTTGAACAAAGTCTTCCTCTTATTCATCAAGCTAGGAGAGAATTCCCACAAAACTTTGTGGTATCCTTCCTTGTGCAACTTGGCTGATCTGTTATCTCACAATTCGGTTCTACTATCAAATTTGAATCCATAAAAACAACATTTTTCGGAAAATAGTCCTGAAAGAGCTCTCCATTTAAAAAACAACATAGTTATAAAGGCAATTTGCCAGTTTTTAAATTCACGAACAATCTAATTAGTCCTGATCCAAAAAGGGGAAAGAAAAATGAAAACCTAAATTTAGATTAGAAAAAAAAACTAATTATTAAGGCCTCGTTTGGCATTTTTTATTTTTTAGAAACAAGAAACAATTTTTTTTTTAAAACTATATTTTTCTTAAGAATGGAAATATTTTTTCTCAATACACTTAACATATATTGCAAAGTAAATTAGCAACATACAAATAATGTTTCTCGAAAAGTAAAATGTTACAAAAAGAAAAGAAAAAAGTATTAAAAATATACATACAAATATTTTATGTTTGGTGTTCAATAATGTTTTTACAAAACAATCTCGAAATTTATTCATTCGACGAACTCTATCTCATGTACCAACCGTTGTTCATTTAATTCTTGTACTTGAAACCAATGCTAAGAAGAGAAAATTCTACTTATATAATATGGAAAATGTACAAACTCGACGCACTGTAGCACGACTGTAGCATGACGCACTGTAGATATACTATTTTTTTTCATTTTATATACTGTTTTCTCATTTTACTTACTGTTTTTGCCATTTAATATACTGTTATTTATTCTTTGTGTATTTTTTATTTTTTCACTTTTATATACTGTTATCTCTTTTTATATATTGTTTCCTCATTTTTATATACTTCTATGCTTATATTGTTATTAGAAACTAAATTACATATACTGTATTGTATATATTTGTATTAGAAAATAAATTATATATATATTGTTATTGGGATCCGTCATGAACAGTCGTGCTACAGTGGTCGTACACTATCAGGTCCCATATAATATAACATGTATCTGAATGATGAAGATATAGTTTAAGTTTATAAGATGAGATGAGAACTAAACATAACCATCAGAATTTGTACATAATAATTACGTTGAAAGTCAATCGGCATCAACCGTGGACTTTGAAAATAACTAGAGAGGACCTCGCTCCGCTTCGAACCAAACTCTACAAAAATGAAATGAAAGAGCCTATATTTCTTAATTTTAGCAGTATAATTTCCAAATTTGTATTAACAAATATGAAATTTTTATTCTTGAAAATTGATTGCATTCTCATTGATATTTCCTATTTTATATGGCCTTACATAGATATTTTGCAACTTTGCTGGTGCAAAATTGAAAAATGATCATTATATTGATGTATCGTTTTCTCTTTTAAAACACGGTTATATTTTTGAGATTTTGCAAGGATTATATTTGTTGATCGATTGTGGCTTAAAAGGGGTTAAACTGGCCTAATTTCGTGTGGAAGCATAAATAATTAAACTTTTTAGGGTTTCACAATTTTAAGTCTTAGACCTTTTAGATGATGATTGTACAAATTATAATTAATAAAGTAATTAAAATAAACAAGAAGTGAGATAAATAATTGAAAGTAAATACGATACCGTAACACCAGATATGTTGACGAAGTTCGGCAAGGTGGTTGCGTTAGCCTTAACCACCCGTTTACTCACTAGCGGCCCTTACCGTGTTCACGAGTTGCCTACTCTCCGGGACTTGCCTTGCGGCTCTGTTTTCACTAACAAACAAGATCGTTTACAGGACCTCGAACCACCGTCGTCTTACAACACCTCTTGACGGCCGGTGGAACAATCAACTTACAATCCGATTTAAATAAACTCAACAAACAAACATGAGCAACACGCTCAAAACTCCACTAATCTCACTACATCATACACCTAACACATTCTTACAAGTTCCAAATATTTGATAAGTATGTATACTAATAATTTTCTATTGTCAAATAAATAATATATATACACGTACGTAAAAATAAGTACCTATTAGAGATCAAATATATATTTTTAATGGTAAAATTCATCACAAGTTACTCAACTTTCGAAAATGACTAAATAAGTCACTCAACTTTCAATTGTCCCGTATAGGTCACTCAACTTTCAAAAATTATTAAATAGGTCACTCAATTTTTAATTGTCTCTTATAGGTTACTCAACTCGGGTGACTTTTTTGGTCATTTTTTAAAAGTTGAGTGACTTATTAGGGATTTAGTGTAATTCAGCTAGTATTAAGAAGAGAGTTTTCTGCTTTTTCAATTGAAAATTCATTAAAGAAACTGAGGAGGGAGGCCCCTTTTTAAATTAGGAATGAGCAGCCCTCAAAAAATAGAAACTAGGACTAGATCCGTTGCCAACGGAACTAACGCAACAATTTTTCAGCCAAAACTCCAGGAGAGAAAAAATGGCAACGGGGAGATCCGTTGTCAATAGACTGGGTCCGTCGCCAACGGACTGCTTCCGTTGACAATGGACTGGATCCATTGGCAGTGGAACTAGCAGAAATGGAATAAATTGCAGATTTTACTCTCTTTTTAGTACAAATTAAATTACTTACTCCACACAACACACTAGAAAACTAAAGAAACTTGCTCCCACGCCTTGAAATCCTCTTGAAATCCTTTAAAAGCGTGACGACTTCTAGTCTTCCCGAGATCAAAGAGATCAGGGGCGGAGCCAGGAAATCATCTTAGGGGGAGCCGAAGGTCGAGAGACCGAGGTTGAGATAAACAAAATGAAATTAACTTTTAATACCAAATCGCTATTCGCTCAAATACCTTATTTATATACTTTACTTGAAAATATGAATGTTTCTTATAAATTCATTTGCTTGTATTTTATAGTAATTACACATCCATGCACATCATATAGTTAATTTGATAAATTCTTAAGTGGTACTTAATCAA